>JAJOOR010004777.1:0-35826 GCA_036250505.1 Solanum acaule | reverse complement strand
TATATTTTTGGTTTGCTTCCGCCTGTTTATATTGTTATTTGCCTACTCTTGTTTAGTTTCTACCCTCAGACCCATTACTTGTTGTTCCGGGTTACGGGGTGGCTTACCTACTAGTGGGTTATAGTAGGTGCCATCATGACTTGAGAAATCGGGTCGTGACACTTCCCCACATAATTTTAATTGGAAAGTGATTCTAAATACAACAAAGTTATACTCAATTACGGTTTTATAATCTTGAAATCGTAAGTGCATCCACTCATAACGAGCCCTTGACAATACCGTTGCCTTGAGGTGGTCATACCTTCCTTTCAAACATATCCACAATTCAAGTGGATCTTTCACTGTTAAGTATTCAACCTCCAGTTTTTCATCAAGATGATGACGAAGGAAAATCATAGCTTTCGCTTTATCCTGACTTGATGTCTTAGTTCGTTCGATTATATAATCACCAAGACCCTTAGCGGTAAGGTGAATTTCAGCATCAAGTACCCATGACAAATAGTTCTTTCCAGAAATCTCAAGTGCCACAAATTCAAGCTTTGACAAATTTGACATGACGAAAACTATCATAAAATAGTTGAGTTAATAACATGATTTTGCTTTCTTTATAATAAAAGATATATTAATGTTTCAAATGATTAAGAATTAGTATAAAATATATTATATGCATGAACATGGAATGTTACAAAAGCATGTAAATTCATAAAGTATGAAACGGTAAATTTAATATATATTCTAATTATTTTACAGTATTTATTATTAGTTTCAATAGTTATTAATGCCAAAGTTCTGTAAGATTTTCAAGTAATATTTAATATAATGCTATTATTCTTTATGACACACAAATACTTATCATAAATCTAAGAAAATACTTACGAGTATTTTAACTAGCATGCTATCATATTACTTAGTAATTAATTTAGAGTTATAAGTTAGTACCATATAAATAACATAACAATATAAACATGAAACATATTGATTATTATGCCTAGTAAAGTATCATAATAATACCTAAATCAAGTTATATATGCAGTAATTGAATTATAGATCAAACATTTATGCAAGTCATATTAGAGATGTTATAAACATATAAATGTATACCTGACTCTAAATGAAAATTGATTAACTTTCAGGGAAAAAAGATAATTCCGAATTAAGTAGGTCTCAGTTGGTTAGAGACTCGTGTTGATAACGTGTTGTAAAGTGAGAGCAAAGTACAATAATACTAAACAAGAAATGGAAGACAAATGCTAATGAAAAGTATAGAGTATTCTTTTTATCTCTTCAAGTGTGTATTTCACAAGGATAAAGGATACCCTTTTATAGGATTTAGAAAACATCTATTTACATCCTTTAACCAAATACGTTAGTATAACTTTAAGACTTACATTAAATGGGTTCATTACGTTAGGTTGTTGATGAAAAGAAACATCTACAATTCAATGGTTTTATAACATTTAGTAGTATTTATAAGTTACTAAAAAAATAAAGACCACTATATGAAAACATGGAAAAAGTTTACAAAAAGATTTCAGTTTTTTCGTTTCAGACTATAATAAGGATTTGGAGCCTTTTTCCTATAAAAATGACTCCCTCTATTCTCTCTTTTGTATTTCTAAAATTTACGAAAGATTTCTGTAAGTTAACAAACTTTACCAGTTTACAGCAATCGCAATGGATTCTTCAGTCGTGGAGGGCGGCGCGTCGCTCCGTTCGCCGGGTACCGACGCTACAAAGCCGTGTTTCTTACTTCTTCGACTCTTCCATCGGCGAATATTATTACGGCCAGGGTCATCTAATGAAGCCTCACCGTATTCGTGTTGCCCACAATCTTATTTTAAATTATAATCTTCACCGTAAGATGGAGATAATTCAACTGTTTCCGGCGACTAAGGAGGAAATTGGGTGGTTCCACTCATCGGACTATGTGGAGTTTCTCTCTTCAGTTTCTCCGGAGATTGTTAATGATAAGTACGATTCCTACCAGCGTAGACGCTTCAATATCGGTTCGGACTCGGAAAGCTTTGACTGCCCTCTTTTTTATGGGCTTTTTTATTTTTGTCAAACTTCAGCTGGTGGCTCAATTGGCGCCGCCGCTAAGCTTAATCGGAATGAAGCTGATATAGCTATCAATTGGGCTGGTGGGTTGCATCATGCAAAGAAAAGTGAAGCTTCTGGATTTTGCTATGTCAATGATATTGTTCTTGGAATTCTAGAACTTCTCAAGGTCCACAAGGTAAAACTATATACTCTGTTTTTATTACTGTAAATATTTTTATGAGTATTCATATTAGCCCTGTTTTTCTCTGTTTCGCTTCTATTATTTGTTCCGCAAGTAATATATCAAAGGCTGTTTTTTCGTTGAAAAAGTCGAGCTATTTGTGTGTTATTGAGAATTGTTGCTTACTTGAGCAAAGGCTAGGCACTATATGTTCTCAGGTGTGGAGCTTTTATTTGTTCGTATTGTTGTTGAGTCTGACATGGATTGGCATTGATGTATATTGACATATCTTTTGAGTTTGTAAGCAATATGTTAATAATGGTCTTGAGGATGTAGAAAAGGATTATATGCCGGAAGACATTGTCGATTTCAGTATAATTTAACGAATTGTCTTGTATTGTTGTCTGTAAAGAAGTATTACTATATTATTTTCTGATATTTTGTTGATTAGATCATACTTAATTGGATGGACCTAGTAATTTGGAGTCCAAAATACTTATCCGATTTTTTAGAATTGGAACTTAGTTGATCACTTATCAGTCACTGATATGATTTCAATAATTGTTGTTAATTGTGTATAAGTGTGCTTTGTAGGCCATAGCTGGATAACATCTTTTGCTTTGATGGTTTCCTTGCCAGGAGAACTGCTTGTTACAAACTATTGTTTCTTTAACATGCTCATTGTTGTTGTGCAGCGTGTATTGTATGTAGACATTGATGTTCACCATGGAGATGGAGTTGAAGAGGCTTTTTACACCACTGATCGGGTTATGACAGTGTCTTTTCATAAGTTTGGAGACTTCTTTCCTGGTACAGGGCATGTCAAAGACATTGGTGCAAGTACCGGGAAGTACTATGCTTTAAATGCACCATTGAATAATGGTATTGATGATGAAAGTTTCCGTACTCTATTCCGTCCTGTAATCCAAAAAGTGATGGAGGTTTATCAACCTGAAGCTGTTGTTCTTCAATGTGGTGCTGATTCACTAGCCGGAGACAGGTTGGGTGTCTTTAACTTGTCTGTCAAAGGCCATGCAGATTGCATTCGATTCCTCAGGTCTTTCATTGTCCCTTTAATGATGTTGGGTGGTGGAGGTTATACCATTAAAAATGTTGCTCGGTGCTGGTGCTATGAGGTGAATCTCTTTAATCCCTATATATTTCTCCGTTTTGGTGCTTTTTCCTGTCTATGGATTTTCACCTATTAATCTTTCACTTGTCTTATAAGTTGTTGTGCTAAGTTTGAACTTCTTCAATGTTTACAGACAGCAGTTGCAGTTGGAGTAGAGCCTGATAATGATTTGCCTTACAATGAGTTTTATGAGTATTTTGCCCCTGATTATATTCTATATCATGAATCTGACCCATGAAGAATGAGAATTCGCCCTTGGAACTAGAGAGGATCAGGTATCTGAACATCATTCTTTTAGGGCTTGCTTTTTAGTGAACTGTCAGAAAATACTACTATCTAATAATGTTCGAATCTTTGTGAAGCATTAGCGAGTGTGAGATGATGTTATTTAACATGAAGAATTGGTGGGTGCAGGAACACTTTGCTGGAGCAACTCTCGCGTTTACCCCATGTACCTAGTGTTCCATTTCAAGTGACACCTTCCGTAACAGAAGTTCCAGAAAAGGTCAGCACTAGTTTATCTTCAAGATCATTTGATTTTCTATGTATATTATCCAACCTGATCCTCATTTAACAATTTATGCATCCAGGAAGACGAAAACATGGATCAAAGGCCTAAACCAGGGATACAGATGAGCCAGGATTACGATACCAATGAGGAGGAGAAGTCAAATAACGGAAAGTTCAGTACTTACTACAATTACTTCAACAACGAAAACTGACATGAGGTAAGGCCATCAAGTTATCTTCTACACACACTTGAAACAACCATCCCATGCCTGCTAATTCGAACCTAAATCTCTTTTTTGTTTCTTTTGGAACCCATATGGGGAAATCTGCAGCTACTACTGTTTGGGTGCGCACTGAGTGAATCCTCTCCTCCTATTTTCCTATGAAGTTTTGGTTCCCTTAGAAATTGCAGTATAATTTGCTTTGCTTGAAACTGAATTGTGGTGTGGTTTGTAATGCAGGTTACTTTCAGTACAAAGTAAAAAATGAGGACATGATTTGATTGGAGGCCGCCTCTGAGACTAAGCTGTTCAACATGTGTCTATTAACAAATTTTCTGTTTAGTTAGGATGAGAAATGATAGAAACTCATAGTAAGATGTTATTTGTAGTGATGTAATTATAATATATATATTATAACTTTGTCTATTTGGTGAATAGAGATATGAGCATATACTTTAAGTTATTCGAGAAAATGAGCAAAATACTCCTTGACCATTTTAATAAAAGAAAATAATCATATCTGGTGTGTTATTTTCAAATTTCTTATGTTTAAATTAAAATAAAAATTCTTGTAAAAAAAAATTATGCAATTAAAAGTAAATAAAGTTATAAATGCGTTACCAAACCAATTGAGATCTTCAACTCAGCTTTAATTTTTTAAAATAAAGTGAAAAAATATTTATAATAGTTTCTCGTAGTTTGTAAGTAAGTTTAATGGTACAAAATCACTCTATGTAGCACTCAAGATCTATATGCTAATAGATACCCGAGAGACTGAATCCCGCCGGGGAGAGAGAAAGGACACATTACTCCTAAAAAAACCTGCAACTAACCTTTTTCATTCAGTTTTCTTCCGTGATCATAGAGTTCAATTTCCATTCTCAATCTTACACTATAAGTTCGAGGCTTCCTTCGTAACTCGGTGAACTGGTTAAGGTACATTAGTCAAGCGAGAGATTTTACTAATTCTTAGAAACTGGGGTATAAAGTATAAATCAAAGTTGAAACTCTATAAATATTTTTTACGAAAAAGTTGTTTGAAATGTGCTGATGTTCATCCCCTTCAACTCCCTTGTTGCTCAACTGTCAAAGCTGAAGCTTCCAATCTCAAGAACCAAAGAGCTTCACGCTTTCATAATCAAGACTCATCTCTCACACGACCCATTTTACGCTACAAGAATTATAAGATTCTATGCTCTAAACAACGACATCATCTCAGCACACAACCTGTTTGATAAAACTCCTCACCGAAGCATTTACCTCTGGAACTCCTTAATTCGAGCTTATGCTAGAGCCCACAAATTTAGAAATGCATTTTCGCTGTTTAATGATATGCTTCATTCTGAAATAATGCCTGATAACTTCACTTATGCATGCCTTGTAAAAGCCAGCTCTGAGAATTTTGATTTGCACAGCTTAAGAGTTTTACATGGAGGGGTTGTTCTATCTGGGTTGCAGTTGGACTTTATCTGTAGTAGTCAACTGGTAAGTGCTTATTCAAGATTAGGCTGTATAGCTGATGCAAGCAAGGTGTTTTCTGGGATAGCGGGGCCGGATTTGGTCCTATGGAATTCAATGATATCAGGTTATGGGGGTCTTGGGGAATTGGAGAAGGGGATAGAGTTGTTTAGTGAAATGCAGATAATGGGGGTGCGGCCTGATGAGTACTCAATGGTAGGCCTGATTATGACTATAGATGATCCTAGTGTGCTGAATATAGGTGAAGCAATCCATGCATTTTGTTTAAAACTTGGTGTAGAGTCGAATGATCATGTAAGCAGTCTTCTTGTTAGTATGTATTCTAGGTGTAAATGTATGGGTTCAGCATTTAGCGTCTTTGATAGTCTTGTAGAACCTGATTTAGTTACATGGTCTGCTTTAATAAGTGGTATTTCGCTGTGTGGGGATAGTGTCAAGGCCTTGGATTTCTTCAGAGAAATGAATATGAAAGGTGGGAAGGCAGATGCATCGCTGATTGCCACTGTACTGACTGCTTGTTCTCAGTTGGCAAATGTGCAGCCAGGCATTGAGACACATGGTTATGCTTTTCGACATGGATATCACTCGGAAGTTACGGTCTCCTCTGCTCTACTTGACATGTACTCGAAATGTGGGTTCTTGGAATTGGGATATCAAGTTTATGAGACTATGGTTTTCAAGAATATTGTTTCATACAATTCAATTATTTCAAGTCTTGGTTTATATGGACTTGCATCTCAGGCCTTTGAGATATTCGAGAAGGCACTGGAGGAAGCACAAACCTGATGAAGCTACTTTTTCTGCACTTCTTTGTGCATGTTGCCATGCTGGTCTTGTCAATGATGGTCGGGAATATTTCAGAAGAATGAAAGATCAATTTGGCATCTCAGCTAACACCGAACATTATATTTACATGGTAAAGCTTCTTGGAATGGAAGGACAATTAAGAGAAGCTTATGAACTTGTTCAGTCTCTGCAAGAACCAATTGACTCTGGCATTTGGGGGGCACTATTATCATGCTGTGTTGCTCATAGAAATTATGAGGTCGCAGATATTGTAGCCTGTCGTCTTTTTGGGAATAAGCTAGAGAATAGTAGTTACAGAATTATGCTTTCAAATATGTATGCTAGTGATGGGAGGTGGGATTTGGTAAATAAGTTGAGAGTAGATTCTGGATTAATAAAGTTGAAACTTCCTGGAAAAAGCTGGATTACTAGTAAAAAACATTCCTTTGAAAGGAACTCTTGAGGTGTCTTCTGCGACATCTTTCACGAGTTAACAGTTGCTGAATCTAGGATCTGAAGCTGCGAGAGGAGGTAGGATCAATCTAATTTCCTTGTCATGAAGGGAAATTTTATCATGTAATTCCATAACAAATAGAAAAAAGAAGAAGATAGTTTGACCCATTCTGCACCTGAACATGATTCTAACAAGTTATGGAAGGTTCATCTCCTCACTTCTGTGTCTTCTTCCACAAAAAGCTTTACCATGAATAATCCATGATTACGATCTGTAGTTATCATGTTAAAAACATGATGTCAACAGATGGTTAAGGCATGATAACTGAAACTTATGTAATGCTAAAACATACAAGAAACAGCTTACGATCTTTGTTGTTCTGCACTTCGTTGATCAGTTATGTAACCCTTAGGAAATGGATGACGAAGACCTTTTTTTTTCTTCAGGTCTCTGTTCTGTATGAAAGTTCAATCTGCATGATTTCAAACTGGTGGCCACTTGACTGCTCAAGAATGGTGGCAAATCATTTTCATCACACAAGTTCGACACAAGTGCGTAGAATGCAGTCATGGAAAACCAGAAGTCTTCCTCTTTTTTCTTTTTTCCTTTTGAGAGCCATGGAGACCTCTCTCTCTCTCCCTCTCTCCCTCTCCCAACATTCATATTTAAGAGGCTTCTCCATTCTTCTAAGAGAGATAGAGAGATGACTAGGGAGTTACTGCTGTTTGTTCGCTGTTCCGGAAAGACTGCTTCATTTTTCTCGCTTTGTACATTGGTGGAACTATGTGTTGAAGCATTTACAAGATTATGCATCTGGGGTCTTTGTGGCTTTGAGACCACTGGCTTGTTTGTTACTCTTTACCCTTTAATCAGAAAATCTGTGGATCATCCTAAAGCTACAGTGTTAAAGTTAGGTGAACGTCTATTACTTCCCTCGTTTCACCATAAGTTCATGGTTACATAGAATCAGTACTCAACTGTGAATGACAATTAAACTTTTCCCACCTTCTCTTCAATTGTTCGCAAAATTATCTCTGCTGTTACGAAAGATTTCATTAAGGTTACTTGGAATTCTCAGCTTTGCTGCATGAATATTATTCTCCCCGGATAAAAAAAAAGAAGAAAGGGAGAAAAAAGAAAAAAGAAATCATGATGTTGTGTTTCTGATTTAATAGGTATCTTGTACAGGTTGTTGTAATGTCTCACTAAATGTTGTTTATTTGGAGTGTGGATTAAATCTGAGCTGTTGCATAGTATGAAGGAAGTTATTCCTTTGAACGGATTTTCTGTGCATATGTTTGGAAGAATAATCATCTTCCTAATAGCGCTGCATCATGTGTAACGCGCTATGAAATGACTCTATTAAGAACTTCTTAAGAATTGTTGTAGGTCTTCATAATTTGAACAAGTATGTGCACTATTGATATTGACATCTTTTAGACCATTAACATAAGTCATCGAAAAATGTCTCTAACATGAGGCAAGAAGTACATTGTCTGCAGGCTTGGTTCTCCTCGGTGCAGTCATCATGTGTTTCATAGTCCTCTATCAGAAGTTGTAGGGTTGTGTTTGCATGCTTCAAGACTCTGAAGGACAGGCAAAGTTTCTTTTGTAAATATGGTATGATAAATTGTGGTATCAACTGAAATTTCTCTGAGGCCAAACATTATACAAGGCATTTATAAGTAGAGATATTTAACTTAAAGATCCGGAAAGTGAAATAAGTAGGAGTTGAAATGTTAGAAGTCATATTCAGGACTGGTTCTCACCATCGGTGCATTTAGTCTATGAAACAAGACCTTTTTCCTGACCAATTGTATTCTAATCACTGCACCTTGATTCCTACTACATTCTATCAATTATATCGATCAACTTTAGCTAAATCTCAAACTAGTTGATCCTTCCACGTTTTATTGCCACTAAATTTGAACAATATATGCATGTGTAAATAGTTTGTGGGAGTCTTTTGGCGTGTAATCCATCCCATTGTCAATTGCTATAGCTACATCTCTGGTTGGCATTCTCGGTCTTTTCCATGGCAGTGTGTTAAATCTTTGCTAAACTTCATTTATGTTAATTGAACTTCTAAAATTTTTTAAGATTCAAGTATTTGAAATGTATTTTTCTTCAAGTTGCGATACTTGCTAAAGGAGGCCAAGTGTGCTAATATATGATATGGGTGTGTAAGCTATTTGATATAGTTAAAGCAGGCTGTCATTTTTATTATATGATCAGTTGCTCAGTTAGTATTGGAATCCTTACCCCTAGATGCAATTTTAGTGTTCTAACTGTTTGCTATCTAATGTTGCATAAACAAACATTTGCGCTGAGGTTTTAGAACTCTTCTAGAATGCACACTTTTAAATGTGTTACAGGCACATTAGCTGATTTATAAAAACAGTTTTATAAGATACCGTGCGCCAATGACACTTATGAATAACTTTGCTAGTTGCATCACTAACATAGTTTTCTTTCATTTTGTGGGAGGGACTTGATGTTTGAAAGCTTGAACAAATCCTGGATCATAAATTCAGTTGCCCGACAAATTTGCTACTTCAAGTGAAACGTATCACAGGTTAGAAACAGCTCTCCTACATAAGCAGGACAGCTAGTGGCTTCTGTTTGTTCGTTGTTAGCTTTGTGCGTCAAATTGGTTGCTTCTCAAATACCCAAAATTATTTATAATAAGGTTAAGAAGAAAACATTATGGCAATGCAAAGCATCAAAGCTAAAGTTAATATTTGATATTGTACTTATCCTTCTGCAAAGTGGTAGCTATGCTGCTTGTGATGAGATCCTTGTAACAGTCTCTTGAACCCTGGAAAACAACAAGTTATAAGAATTATCAGTATGCAAGCGTGTAGCATTTAATTAAAAAAATTTGAAGTCCGATTAGAAGTTTTATTGCCACAGAAATATTGAATTTATCAAAGGAAAATGGCCTAAACTGTCAAATTGTGTTAAGCATTTACTATTTCTTTCGCTTTTCACTCTTGTAAGTTGTTACCACTTTACTAAATGGTTGTACTTATCAAGTGCTCTTTTTACTGCTTTCTTTTTGTGTCGATTTCTGTAGAAGTATAGCTGTAGTTCTTTTCTGGATGAGAGTATTATCTACACTTTCATTCTTGTAAAGACAATTTTTCTAACCATGTGTCAAGGCCAGCTTTTGCGCACCTCGACTAATTCCATGGGATATCTTCTACCTCCCATAAACGATAGGTACTACATAACTCTGTCCACCAAGGCTAGGTCAGATGAGAAGAAATCACCTAGTGTTTTTGTATTGTAAATGACCTTTCTTTTAAATGATTTTTATATGGTAACAATTGGAAGAATTATTTCATTCATTAACAACCTAGTTAACCAAATCATTGAGGCTTCTCCATCATGTTCTACTGTCATTTTTACATTGGATTTGCACTTACGTTTGCTTCTCTACAATGCTGGGAACATTCCATCTTTGTCTCAAGCAGCAATGATTATGAGTTACTGATGATTGGGAGGAAACTTGCAATTGCATGTTCACGCGCACACTCTTGATTCAAGTTACTGAATATTTATCACTCTGATGAAGCTATTATAAAACATCATAGCATTTTTCTTGCTTGTGCTTTTGAAGTTGTTGACGTAGTTCTTCGTGTTTACTTTTGCTTACTGAGGCAAAACAGGAGTAGTGTGAGCTTCTAATCAAATGGTTGGACTGAAATCAGGTTCCTAGTTTAACTATAAGTAGGGTCATTTGTGGTTTTTCTTCAATGTTTTTTCCTCATCTGTTTCCTTTTTTGGAAGTTACTGTTTGATTAGTTAATTCATACTTTACTTTATTTTAAAATTGATTGATGAACCAAAATAATCTGGAAGAGATTGCATGATTGTTGGAACAGAAATATTCCTTTTTTTCTAGGATTCAGAACCTGTAGAGTGCTAGTCTTTAACTCCTATATGGCACTTGACCTTGAGGCTCTGAACTGAGTTAAGAATAGGTAAAATGAATAGCTGGAGAGGCTACTTCTTAGACTAATGTATTCACTGTGTGACTTACAAGTAAGTTAGGCAAAATAATACTCTAGTACATGAGGATGTAGACCTTATGTGTCCTTTTCATCTTCCTTTTGCCCTTTAATTTGAGCTGTAAAAACAGTTTGGGTTATGTTAGGACTTAGGAATAGCAAGTTGCAATTATGAGCAGGCAGCTACAAATAGGAAGTGGGGGCTCTGTCTCCCAGCAAACCATTGTTTTCACGGACGACATTATTTAGTGGTCAACGAAGTAGGTTGAGATCATGAGGTCTTAAGTGGTATAAAAACATTAGGTGATTTCCTTTTCTCATCGCTCCAAGCCTTGGTGTACAAAACTACTCAGTCTGGTACTTGTTCCTCTTAGGTATGTGGTTGTTCACTCTCTCTCTCTCTCTCCCTTTTTTCAAATTCACAACTTGTAGCTACACTAGCCATGTTCCATGACTAAAACCTACTGAATTATTAGGCTGGCCAAACAAGTTTCACTGTGTGTAAAGCCTATATCTTCAAAATTCCAACTAGGAAATTATTATGCTCGAGTCCATTTTTGTGTGTTACTATGTTGAAAGGAGAACTGTGTGCTTTGACATTGTGAAAAAGTACGAACTGTTAGTGATGTTCCTAACTCTCATATCTTGACTCAACTTAATGCATAATTAAGATATAATCTTACTTGTGGAAGATAGAAAGTACTCTCGTAGAATAGTTAAAATGTGTTTAAGCTGACTCTGACATCATCGTCATTAAAAAAAAAGTGAGCATAATTAAAGATTTACCCTACATCAAAATAATACATTTTTTGTATAAAAATACACATTCAAAACTCAACTGACTTATATTTGTGAATTGGTGGGACAACCAATCAACTAAACTACCTACTGTTTTTTATTTTATTTTATTTTGAAGGATAACGTAGAAAAATGTTCATTATATCTGTGCAATCTAGAAGTGTCATTTCTTGATTGAAAACATTTTCTTGTTATTTAATCTTTGTGTCTCTATTCAATCATTTAAGATGAATCTAGTATTTCTCTCATAATGATTTATTTGTTCATCATCAGTCCCTTTGTATTAAACAATGTACTAGAACTTTGGGTTGTGGAATTATCCAGCCACAAATATATTGAGAATTTTTTTTAGCCAAAAGCAAATCTTATTAGTGAGTTCGGAGCCAAAAGGGCAACAAGTATTTTTGAAAATTTCAAAAGGGCAATAAATTTAAACACTGTCTAAATTAGGATTTCCGCCGCAACGGATATCCATGCGACTTGTAAGGCGCTGGCAGCTTTTAGCCTTGTAAGGCTCAGCCGCCATGAGCCTTACAAGGCACAGGGAATCTACAGCCTTTTTCTAAGTTTTTTTTTTTTACTACTCTTTTACTGCTATCAATTCTTTTTGTATTAATTGTTTATCCAAAATTTCCACTAGTCTATAATTAACGGATGATTTTGAATGTGTGTGATAAAAAACATACTAAATTATTTATATTGAAAATTAAAGGAAATTTGAGGAAGAAAAGCTAGTGGCTTGAAATCATTTTGACTTTAGTTACTATTAAGACATAAAATTACTGTAATGTCTTTTAAGTATGCCATAGATTTTTAAAAATGGAATGTTATGAACTTGACATATATATATATATATATATATATCATGTTTTGAAAATATTTCTTTTGAGTATAGTGTCTATCAAAGTCAACCTTTCTATTCCTAATAGTAAGAGTAAAATCTATTTACCTCCAATTCTACCCAAGACTCCACATATGAGATTATACTGATGTTTTCATATTGATTAACATTTCATATATCTGTTGACTTTTGGGATTAGTTTTAATTTTGCCAAGCACTAACATGTTGTCATTAATATAATCTGAAAGATTTGCTTTTATTTAATTGTAACTAATAGTACTACTATTATTATCTTTTAGATATCAGACAAAAGAAGAAAAAAAAAGAAATCAATATTACCAAGTGGTAAAAAAAGAGTGAAGAATTATGATAACAAGCTAGTGTTGTTTCCCATTTGGATGCATGAGCTTTTTGTAGTAGAGGTGCCTTTACCCTTTCATTGATTGTAGTAGAGGTGCCTTTCCTTTAATTTTCAATGTAAATAATTCAGTATTTTTTTTATCACACACATTCAAAATCATCCGTTAATTATAGACTAGTGGAAATTTTGGATAAACAATTAATACAAAAAGAATTGATAGTAGTAAAAGAGTAGTAAATTTTTTATTTTTTGTTTCAGAAAAAGGCTGCAGATAACCAGCGCCTTATAAGTCGCATGGGTATCCACGCCTTGCGGCAGAAACCATGATTTAGACGGTGTTTAAATTTGTTGCCCTTTTGGTTTGATAAATAATTTTGTTGCCCTTTTGGCTCCGGACTCTCTTATTAGTCCACTATAGTATCGGCATTATCTAATAGCTTTGGTCCGAATTATGTATATTATATGTTAAGAAATTTAGTCTATCTATATACAAAAATCAAATCTAAAAAGAAGTTATTAGCTCCTGAGGTAATCGTGTTATAATTCAGATTCTGTAAAATTGAAATCACATACTTTAGCTCTTGAGGTAATCGCGTTATAATTCAGGCCCTTTAAAATTGAAATCATGGATTAGCCTCTAAATATAATTCAGTATCACAATGATTATGATAATCTTAGGTATCAATGAATCGGCTACTAAGAACCAACCTAATGCAAATGTACTTTTCGAGCAAGAAAATTAGCAATCTTTTTTTTTAATAAAAAAAAGAGCTTTATAATTAATATTAAACATGGAAAGAGAAAAAGTTAAGAGGCCCCTCATTTTTTATTTTGTTCTAAATACTTGTAATCTCTACCAAGAAGACTTAAAAATTAAATATCATCGAATTGATTCGGATTTAGAAGGCTATATTAAGTGGTCAAGGGTTGACTAGCCTTAGTTAATTGTCCACTAAATTAAAGATTAGGAAGACCAATTATTTAGAACAAGTCACATGCAATAGATGCTAAACAAAGTATAATGCGGCTAACAACTTAGATTAATTAGCAAATAAAAGATAGATCTGTGATTAATAAAATGTATTTGTACAAAACAAGTCTCTTTTTTGGATATTAATAACCAATGATTATGGTTATGATGGCAGCCCACTATAGGGTGATTTTCACAAAGAATATTGCGCTATCTAATTGCCTTTATTTATGACTACTTTATTTAATTTAATATTTGCATTCACTCACGAAATAGTTAAGTTATGAATTTTAAAGCAATATACACGCCACGATATACAATAAACTACACATTCACACTTTTTTTAAGAAAATCTTTTTTATTATATCGGGATAGAGGAATGGGAAATGAGAGAGGTAATCACAAGGTGGGGATTCAAATCTTCACCGATAATGTGAAAGTTTAGATAGTCAACCCATTGGGTTACTAAGATCCCCCACCCCACAACCACATCCATACATTTTATATGTGGTCCATAATTCATTGATCAAACTAAGTTCTATGTGGTCCATGATTTACTAGTCAAACTATGTTTCATGTGGTCCACGATTCACCTGTCAAACTAAGTTCCACATGGTCCATCAAGAGGATCCATATGGACAAACATTTAAATGACATTGTAGCCCAGAGCTAACTTCTTTTTATGCGTGTGCGTCTCCAAACTATCGTTGATATGGTAGAAATAATAAACCGAGCCTCGCACCATCACTCCTAGGGGTGTGCATTTGGTTTTTCGGTTTGGTTTTGCACTATTTTGTTTGGATTTTTTGGTTTTTGATTTTGTAAAAGTGTAATCCAATCCGATCCAAAATAAATTTGGTTTGGTTTGATTTTTCTCTATTCGATTCGGCTTTTTTCGGTTTGGTTATTCGGTTATGTCAATAATTAATAACATAACCAAAGTAATAATATTTAATCCCTTAAATATACTTTCTAATATAAATCATAAGTAAAATTTAAAACACAATACTTATAAGTATACCTATTATAGATGTAATTCAAACACACTCATCATGAAAGGCAATAACCAAAAAGGGACAAAAGTGGTTAACTCCAACTTAATTCTAAATCTAAACATTATATATATATATAATTCGGTTTTTTTCGGTTTTTATTTTTAAAACCCGAAACCAAACCAAAAAACTAAACAAAGTAATTTATTAATCCAAAACCAATCTGAAAAACCAAAAAACCAATCCAAATAAAAATTAGGTTTGATTTGATTTGGTTATTCGGTTTAATCCGAATAGTGCACACCCCTAATCACTCCACCAATTGGTCCAACTCTTTACATGATATGATATTATCTTCAAATTATCTTTGATATGGTAAAATAATAAACCGAGCCTCAGACCATCACTCCATCAATTGTCCAACTCTTTACACGATATGATATTATTTCTAAACTATCTTTGATATGGTAAAAATAATAAACTGAGCTCCGCACCATCACTCCACCAATTGGTCCTACTCTTTACCATTATCTGTCTTAGGCCAAGACCAACAATTTTTCCAAAAAAACATATGTAACTCTATACTTTACATATAATTTCCGAATCTTTTCAATTATCAATATAAATCTTTATTCGCAATAAACATTTAAGACAAGTTATAGTATAGTAAATGATATGGAGAGGACAAACAAAACTACAAAATGAGTACTGGATGATTTGAGGACTTCACCTATATATCAATCAGTTGATAAGAATTTAATAATAAAATATTGTATTCAGCAATGTATTGCAATTTCCTGTGCATCTCACTTTCACCTCTGAACAAATTGATGTTTGTACTGTTTGGTGGATTAGTAGGGTCCTTCTCAACACTCAAAATTGGAAAATGACATGAACTTTACTATTTTCTTCGTTTCAATTTATATTTGAACGCGAATAGAAATTATAAAATCAACGTTATGAAAATTTCAAATTCCGAAAAACTTTCCGTCTGAAATATTATAACAATTCTATGTTGAGACAATTTTTCGAAAAAAAAAAAGAGTGGAAACTGTATAGGGCAGTCGAAAGGAGCATTTAGTTTATTTAGTGTTGACAGGTTAAAGTTAGACGTGGAAAAGAAGCAATGAAAAAGAGTAGTTGAAAAATGGCAGAGGGATTGGATATGACTATTTGAGTGATCCCACCACAAAATTCTCATCTTTGCAAAAATGACTGAATCTTTGTTTCTTTTAGGTTGGATGTATTTTATGTTCCCTTTCTTTTCACACTATCATCCAAACTATCCCTAACCTTAAATTATTCAACATCTCACTTTAATTTCTATACACAAATTTTTTTTTTCATCACCACACTATCTGTAGCGGACTCAAAATTGTCATTAAGGGATGTCAATAGAATTAAAATACACAATCTTAAGGAAATTTTGTAATGTCTTAATTATTAGATTAAGTCATTAACTTGTGTTTAGAGGTGTCAGTATATATATATATATCTTCAATAAATCAAAACTTGACCTCAAAAAGGGATGAATTTTGAAATTTATTGTTTAAAATAAATCTTAGATATTCATGTAGTTATAAATCATTTTTTAAAGCTAACAGAGAAATTTTAAGGTTAATTTTTTCTAATTATATATATAAATGTGACATTTTATTTTAGACATATTAAATAAAAAGCATGACACATAAATTGAAACATTGAGAGTTATATTATATATATACTAAAATGAATGTCCTCTAATCTTATAATTTTAAATATGACATATGAAAAATTTAAATTAAAGATTAGAAAAATAAAATAAAATATTTTCTTAATAATAATTAAAAAAAATAAGATAAAAAAATTACTTAATATGGAGGGAGTATTTTATTTTATTTTTGTTGAAGAAACAATTAATAGATATGGGTATAATTTTGTTACTCCTTTGATTCTTCTTTATGAATTTTTCTGTAATTTGAGGATTGTTAATTGTGTATTTCTCGAACTAAGATGGTTTGAACTTGTTCTCCATGAAAGAACTTATGAATCTTGATCTCCATAATTCGAGTGTTGTTAGTGACTATATCTCGAACAAAGATAATTTGGACTTAATCATCTCCGTGATAGGAATTGTGGTTATATGTTTTGATCTCTCTTATGAATATCTCAGAGTTTATGAGATATTCGAGATGAGGGAGTACTAATTAACATTATTTAGAATCATTAAGTGAGAAATAAATTACTACTACTATGGTAAGACAAGATTGGGGTCACGTGTATTAAAGATGAGTAGTAGTGGTGTTTGAATAATGTAGTTTGTCAGAAGGTGTATGTGTGTATTTCAGTAGAGTTCCATCAATCATATCCTCTGAATTCATTGTAATTTCGAGATCATCAAAGAATCATACAACTTTTCTTTTCATCGAATGAAATCCAACATCAAACTGCTACTGCTCCCACACCATTTTTCATTATCTGTAAAGTCAGTTTTCGTGTTGCTTAATGCTACCCCTAAAAGTAACACTAGTCTTTATTAGTATAGGAGTAATAATTAATCGGCTTTTATGTAGGCTGACAAGCTTACAAAGAAGATATGTGTTACACTTTATGGAAAGATCATATAGTGGGACACTCGTTACTTTGACTTTTCACTTGCTATATTCATAAGCTATGGTAGTTTCGGCTCACCATCATAGAGGTCCACCCTGAGAGATCAGAGTGGCTCAACAGTTAACCTTCATTTGAATTATGTTTGGGGTGTCAGATCTAGTTAATTATCTAAAGAGTTATTGCAATTACTTATCTTAGATTCCATCACCACAACCTTTTGGTTTACCTGTAGTACAAAGAGATGAAAGTGAAGAGTTTTATGAAGATAACACAAATTCACCACAACCTTTTGGTTTACCTGTAGTACAAAGAGATGAAAGTGAAGAGTTTTATGAAGATAACACAAATTCACATGATGCGGTGTTTTAGGACTCTATGATGGTGTTACCTGATGACCAAATCTATGCGGTCTGTTGGACAAAGTAAACAATATATGACATGTGCTTGAGTACTTGTGACAAATATGGTATCCAAGGGGACACTCATTAATATAATAGTAGATTAAACTTCAGTGGGAGCGATGAATCCCTAAGAAATGTATGTCACTCATGATGGGTGGCGGCTAGACAAGGTTAGATTGTAGGCAAATTTCTAGGTTGGTGAGCTTATGAACTGAAGAAAGGGCACATGTTATACCTGTAAGGCTTAAGCGAACTCCAATATATGGTAAACATGTGTTTGAGTTCCATGTTGACATAGCTTAAAAGATAAATTCATTAAATTTGTAGAGCCAAAACAAATAATAGATATCATGGGTTCCAATCCTTACAAAAATATCAAGTTCATACTTTTTGCTTCAAAATTCTAGTGATACTACTCATTACTTTTTCCCATTTTATCTTTTGAACTACAGTTTTTTTTTGGTTAGGTAGGATGATATTCATTTTTTATCAAGAGTGTGTATGAGTGTCACAATCTATTCATCACAAGCTTTTGTAGTAGAAATTGTATTTAACGTATTTATTGCAATTAATGAAGCGCTAGCAATCAAGATAAAGATTGTCAGTGAATATGTTCTAGACAAAATATTGGGAGATTAGATTGGTAGTTCTTTACGAATTTGTATTAGTTGTGTCATTTTTACTAGAGATTTTTATTTTTATATGCAAAAGATTTTCATTTTATATGTATGATAAAATATTCGAAAATGCATTTTTTTTGTTGTATTTATAAGTCTTTGTAAGATGTCATTACAATTTACAAAGTTAAAAAAGCTTATATATATTTTTGTGACCGTAAAATATAGTTGAATATTTGTTTC
This sequence comes from Solanum acaule, assembly GCA_036250505.1. NCBI lineage: Eukaryota > Viridiplantae > Streptophyta > Magnoliopsida > Solanales > Solanaceae > Solanum > Solanum acaule. The sequence goes on along the minus strand of JAJOOR010004777.1, from coordinate 17,195 downwards.
TGTTATTGCTGATCATTTACTAGAATAATAAGTCATTTTGTTATATGAGGAGAGTTTATTTAAATTTAAATGAAATGTTATGTGAGTTATTGAATTTTATTTTGTAGATTTGTTTATTTTTTTAGATTGGCTATTTAAAACCTTTTATATTTGATAAAATTTGAGAGAGAAAATTTTATTAATCTTTCAACCTTTTTTCGTTATACCGGCTTTGAAAAAATAACAGAGCCTCACTAGTCATATACGAGATCCGTGAGTTAATTCTAATGAATCATGTTAAAACTATTTAAAAACGATATCAATTTTTAATCTATTTTTCAAATATGATAAGCAATAATCTCTCCATAAATTTTCATAGATGAAAATGTTTAAATTTAACCTGTGAAAATAAAATCATATCTTAAAGTTTATTATATAAAAAATTGTAATGGAAAATGAATTCCATTCACAAGAGAAAAAAATACAAAAATGCGAGACATAAAAAAAAAACTTGGGAAAAACTAAAAAAGATATAAGTCTAAGAATGTGACTGAATCAAATAAATTAAATCTTTTTAATATTTGTAAAATATTTCTTAGCAATTCAATTTTTAAATATTATTTATTTGTTAGGAGTAATGTGGATTGGAATATCAATGACATCGTTATATTGATTTGACATTGACAAAGAGAGATTGAATTTACAAAGAGATTTTAAATCTCTTAGAATTCAAAAGGACGAGTCTGTCATCAAGTATCATGATAATATTCTTTTGATCAGAATTTCAAAAATGACAAAATAGTTGAATTTATTTTTGTGATAATTCCACAGAAATGTGAGTTTAAAATTTATTTTATAACAGAGTCTAAAGATCTTTCTATCATTTATATAATAAAATTGGTAAATACTTTTAAATCATGGAGACAAAGAAGAGTCTTCAAATATTATTGATGATACTTTTTATGCACAAAACAAAAAAATATTAATGAAAACCTGATGCAATATGTAGAAATTTCAAACAGATATGTCATGTCAAGAAAGTGTACGATTCAATGACGCTCAAAACAATCATCAAACACAAACAACTAAAACAAAAATTGAGGTGAATTAACTTTATCATACAACAATATATAATTGAAAGATAGGACTTAGGGTGTTCAATATTTGTTATTTTACTAATCTACTAGAATAATAAGTAGTTTAGTTATAAAAGGAGTCTTTATTTTAATTTTGTTAGATAAGTGTAACTCCATCAAGTGTGATATTAAGGGATTTTGAATATATTGTATAAAAATGTACTATTATATAAAATGTGCTAAATTAATTATTTAATTAATTTAGAAGGGGGGTTGCACTAGCTCTATAGTATTTCATGGGTCCTCCTTATCTTCTTGTTTATTTAATTTTCCCTTTTTTGTGGGGTTACACGTTGGGGCCTTGTGGGGTTGGGAGCAATGCGATGTTGAGAACAGTGGACTATATAGCAAAGGTTGAAAACCCTATACATGTATCATGTGATTTACCTACTGTTCTAGCGTCTACACAATGCAAACAACTAATTATATGATGGTAGCCAAACAAATATCATGAGGTTAATAAACTATGCACGTACATGACGTGACAAGAGGAGTTGCTCGTATGATAAATACTTGTAACTTCTAACCTGAATTTTATGAGTTCGAATTACCAAAGGAGCAAAAAGATGGGAGCTGGTTCCAACTTGAATATTATGAGTTCGAGTCTCCATGGGAGCAAAAAGGTGGGAATTGATTCTAACCTGAATATTATGAGTTTGAGTCACCAAGGGAGTAAATATTATGAGTTTGAGTCACTAAGGGAGCAAAAAGGTGGGAATTGGTTCCAACCTGAATATTATGAGTTCAAATCACCAAGAGAGAAAAAGGTATTGAAGCTTTCATTTAACAATAATTATATCAACAATCAACCTGTTAAATTAGGTCTTGTGTCAAACTCACTCCCAAAAGCTAGCTCAAAGGAAGAAGGATTACTCAAGTCTTATAAGGAGTTCACTCATCTCATTAACCATCAATGTGAGACTTTTGTCATTCTTTAACGAAACCAAATTTGTCTTCCTTCTCTTCTCTTTCCTGTCATATAGACATGTTGCTTCACACGAGACTTTTTAGAAAAACAAAAAGAAAAGTGATTTTCTTTACTGCGTCCCTTGCTCTTCAAGTTGCCTTAATTAGCTTAGAAATAATAAATTAAATTATAGTACTAATGTTTGATCTTTACTCAGATTTTTGTGCCCTTTTTGATAAGTTTCTTTCGGCTATACATTTATAATATTGAAACTTGGCAGCTTTGCAGCATATATTAGGTAAAGAAAAATGTGGTCCATATGAACAAAAGTCTGAAATCGTATGTAAATAAGTAATGTATTTATTAATAAAGGACCACTTTTTATATATATAGCTACAGACTCTAACTGGAGAATCTGCTTTACAATGACATGCCAAATAGTTACTTTGTTTATATATATTGACCATAAACAAATCCCATATGCCATGCCATGCCACATTTTAGGACTTATAGGTAGTTGATAACTATGACTCAATCAATACTCAATAGTCATATTATAAAATGCTAACAACAAGTGTTTTGAGTTCAAGAAATAACATATAGAAGATCGAGGGTCATCACCAAACCCTAACAAGTTGAATTTATTATCAAATCAAATACTTCCTCCTCCTCCTCCTCCATGGATATGTTGATGATAATCTCCGGTAGTGTTTTGATGATCATTCCAATTAGGGTAAGAATACGGTATCGGATAACTAGATGTTTGATAAAAACCACCACCTCCGGATGGTCTTCTAGTAATTAATTCAACCGATCTTTGACGGAGAGTGATGTTATGATGAACAGGTAAAGGCGGAACGGGGGAGGATGTGAACTCATTACAAGCATAGCGGATTAAGTCCGCATTAGCCGCGTCGAGCTCCTTTTGGAGGCGCTCGACTTGGCGTTGTAGGAAGGAGATTGCGCCTACGCAGCCGTAGACGGGGTCTCTAACTCTTGCTTCGGCTTCGTAGGCTAAAGAATTGACGGCGTCTTCTCGTTGGTGCGGAAGGAGTTCGTTGAGGAGCTTAGTGACGTTGCTAGCGCCGAAGATTTTGTGGACGTTGATGAATTTTTGCGGCTCTTCGGGTGGGAAGTAAGGTGAGAAAATGCAGCCAGGAAGACATTTTCTCCTAAGGAACTTGCAAGCAGCACAAGGGGAGTTGTATGAGCTGGATGATGCCATTCAATCCTTCTTTAACTAGCTGCAAAATATCAAGTAATTAAATCTTTTCTTATTCTTTTTTATGTTTAAATATCTCGTGAAATTACTTAATTAGTTTTTTTGTTTGAACCTGAGATCTCACGGCTCTCATCCAACTTCATTATTGACAACTTGGATATATGCATCTTAATTGTTTTCTATACAAACCTCTACCTAAGTTTAACTTTAATTAGTTGTTAAGTATACTACTTCCTCTATTTCTAATTATGTCTTATTTTCCTTTGTTATTCTACTTTCCAATTTGGGGTTTTCTTAATTTTTTTATAGAACTGGGAAACAAAGAGGAACATTTCAATTTTGAGTTAACAGATTTATTAGGAAAATTGGAAATCTATGCACCCCTCTAATTTGTACGAATTCAATTGAACTCGTTATTTATTATACAGAACATATACATACATAGTATGAGAGAAACCATCTATAGAGTTCGATAAATATTAGGTTTTGAACCATATATATTCATTAGATATACAGTGAGTTCATGTTAAGAACTTTAAAAATTGAATCGATCAAGTTCAAATTATGGATCCACCGCCATTAGTTAAAAGCATTAAGTTTAAAATGAATTCTATTTTTGGTATTATGTCCACTGCTAAGTTTAGCTAATTATATATTTTGTTGTTTCCTTATATATATGTTTTATGTTTTATCCCAACTAACTAATTATTTCTTGTTTTATAGTTCATATGACTCAGAAAATCCACTGCATGCTTTCAATTATTGTATCATCCAGTTAATTACTAGAGCCAGTAATTTTCATGATCCTGAATTTGGAGATTCAAATGGAAGTAGTGATTATATCCTTTTGAATTTTGTTAAACATGAGATCTAAAAAGAATGTTCTTGAAATCTTATTTCATAAAAATATGTTTTTTTTTTCCAAGAAAACCCTAAATCAAGAACTGTGACACCAACTAATATAGCCAATATTTTTGTGTACCTTTAAGAAAAAGAAAAAAAAAAAGATTTAGGCAAAAAAAAAATGCTAGTAACTCTATTTTCTGATCTAGGTATATGTTTGATGAGATGAAAGAAAAATTGGAATTAATCAATTACCTTTTTTTTTCTCTTTGAGGAAGCTCTCCTTGAGATCACAACTTGCCTCTTTATTTCTTCAATCAAAGTAACAAAAACAAAGTACAAAACATTAAAACAGTAGCAAGATTGAAAAAAGAAGAAGTGAACTTAATTCACAAAGTAGAATAGTTACTAGCCCTGTAAGGGGGAAAACCCTAATTGAAGAAGAGAAGGAGTTTAGGTTTGTCCCCTGCAAATCTAGTAGTAGTAGTAGGAAAAAAAGTTATAAATAAAGAAAAAAGAGTGAAGGGGCAAAGGGGATATTAGTGATGGAGAAGGAATGAAGGCAAAAGACAAAGAAGGGTAATAATTAAAATGGAAGGTACACTAGGGGAAAAAAATATAAAAAGATGACTATGTCCCATGACTCTGCATCTAATAATAATTTCATACTTTTGTGTGGGGATATATGTATCATGCATGTATCTAAGTTTTTTTCCCTTCTACGCTATTTCTTTTTGTCTTTCATGTATGTATAGTAGTTTTCATCCTCTTTGTTCCTTTGGAAATTTAATTAGGTCATTTCACCAATAAATTGATGAAGAATGTAGTGAAATGCGATATTTAGTGTGAATTGCTGTGAATATAGAGTTTTTGGACTCAAATTACGTCTAAAGTCATTAAATTGAGGATACGTCTGTCTGAGTGTCACATATGAAGAAGAAAAGAAGAAGTGAAGATAGGAAATGAAAATGTTGTTTAATCAATTAATTTGTTGTGGTAGAGATTGAAGATACATATGTGTTCTAACCTCTAACCATAATTGAAATGGTTTTCTTATTTTCTGATTATGGAGGAGAGAGTCTTTTCGTTCATTTTGTCTAAACTTGTTGTCAATCACCAATCACTCTCTTTATGGAGTTGACATGCTATATTTTACTTTATTGGCATTTAGGTGTTCGTGAAATTTTTATACTATAAAATTGACCAGTTTGTGGTTGTCACTCTATTATAATTTATTTTTTTTCGAATTTGAAATAAATAAGAGTATAAACAAGCTTACTCAAGAAAAGTTATATTGCTTGAGTTTAACTTGTTTGAAATTGAAGTGTCGTTATTATGACAAATAATTTAGGAAATCGTGGGATGGCACATGAATAAAAAACAAACGATTTGCTTAATGTTTTTTTTTTCAAGAGTTAATATTTCATATTTTTTTTTCTCAATATGTTAGAACCAAAGCAGTCAAGGTTATGTCCAAATTAATGATCAAGAGAGTGAGTTGTGAGTCATGAGATTTTAGATGCAAATTTCAAATGAGAGCGATCAAACTCTATGTAACTTTTTTCTATTAATTTTATAAGTCTTGATAAAGAAAATTACTTTATATATGCTACCGCACAAAATTAGTCAAAACTGTGCTAGTGGCTCATTCACCATAGTTATGGATTGTCAATGACTAACACAAGATGATTTTGGATACTCAATTTCACTTGCATCTTGTGTGAAAAATGATCAACTATTTGATTATCTTGCCCTTGTTGCTGATTGTTTTTTTTTTTTTGGAAAAATTATTTAACAAAAGCAAATATATGTCTGGTATTTATTTGAAATAATGAGATTTTTAAAAAAATTACAAATTATAGTGAGAGTTTGAGTTTTATTTGTTTTGCTTTGTATTTGTTCACTTGCTCTGTATATATACAACAAATTAAATATAGAGCAGATTGTTAGACTGATAGAAAACAAATTAATTATACACTGGATCACGAGTTTCTAAAGTAAACTGTTACGACATTGGTAATTATCCAAATTATTACTATGATTGATAATTAGGACTCCTAGTGCTGCTAGCTATTTGTGAAATTTCCTTTCTTTTACTGCTAAATTACTTACTAGTAGTACGGTATGTGAATTAAATTGATATCTCTTGACTGACTTATACTTATAAAATTATGCGTATGTTGAACCCCCTATAACTTGGGTTGTACATAACACATAATTTCTCAGAGAAATTTGACTTTACTTTTTTGTTTTCGAGGTAACTCTCATTAACTAGTAAACTAATTTAACCTTTTCAATATGTATTAGTTTGAACTAAATAAGCTAAACGAAAGAGATTAATTCCTACGTACCTAACCTTATTATATGGTTAGTATAATTTTACAAAAAAAGAAAAGAAAAAAAGGACACAACTAAAAATTAAAACTAAAAAGGAAAGATACAAAAGAATAGCATTTTTTTTGTTTCTGTATAGAAGTCCGGCTTAATTCAGATTCGCCCAAAAAAATTACCGTAGAAGATAATCGCTCCCTAATAGAAGCAACTCCATATATAAAGAAACTCAAACCCGACATAGAAAATAATAGTATCATGAATAAATAAGGACGTCTTGGAGTTTTTCTTTTTCAGTTACATGCTTTAAAATGTTCTAACCGTAAGACCCACTAACTGGGGGACCGTTTGGAAAATAATTTCCTTACGAAATCAAATCTTTTTTAAATTCTTTGGAGATCTGAAGATGGTAAAGTCAATTCAATATATTTGACTTGAATAATATTTTAAGACAAAGTGGGATTTGAAAACAATAACTGACACACTCAAGAAAGTAAATTTTCGTTAGATTCTTATGTAAAAGATTAATTATCTCTCGAATTTTTAACCTATAGTAGGTAAAGTTTCATATTTTGGAAAGAATCTGCTTTATTTTATCTTTTAATTTTCATCAAATCCAGAAAAGTTATTTCATTTTCAGTGGTCGATCGAGGTTGTTTCCTTAAACCTTTATTACTTAGAAAACATAGCAGTGACTAAAACGGGAGATTTGATTTTGTAGCCTTTTATAAATTTATTTTTAATTTCATGTCACATGTTTATTTTTACATGTAAGAAATCTTAAACGTTCATTTTCTTTGGTTCAATTTTTTAAGTGACACGAGATCACTTCATCGATTAAAATCGTAATGAGCATTTACTTTGTTGCCAATTGTCATTTTTATATGTTTGAATGCAATTGTACTACTAAAAAAATTACTATTTTTGCATTGAAATTATTTTAGTGGTTACTTTTATAGATATTTTGATTTAATTAGTGAGAAAAGAAAAAACAACATTCAGTGTCTAATTGTCTATTCTTTAGTATTCCAATGAAAATCTCTTTCCCACTATGTGTTTTCCCTAGTGAGGATAAACCTCTATTTCTGTTAAGGGTTGAGTCTAAAATTTGAAAAATGTTGGTTGTTACTTAGTAAAACTTTGCATTACTTCTTGTCACAGACTTAGAGTCTCACTAAAGCTCCGTGCGACACTTAACAACTTACTCACGAATCTCAAAGTGGCGGGACATGACATTCTGTTGTTTATTAATCCTAGGGATCAAGTGATTGATATACAAATCTGCATAAAATGTGCATAACTTTTAAGAAACAATGGCTTAATTTCGTTAAAAGGCATACAAAAAGATTAAGTTAAGTAAATCAAAAGTTGAAAATTAGGTAACTTTGTTTTGGGAAATAATAATTAGAATTGAGTCTTGCAACAATCATTAGATCACCTGGAAGATAAAAAGCCTAAAATTTGAAGAATCATCACACTTTGACTCTGATCTACTACTTACTAACTACTAAATTGAATTAATTTTTCAACTAAAAGACAAACATGTCTTAATTCAAACTCAAGTTTGCCAAAATCACCTGAACAAAGCAGTCAATGATTTTATTCAATAAGTAAATTAAAGCAGTCAATGATTTTATTCAAAAATTCCTTGGTAAATGCGTTATCAATGATTTTTCTTGCTTGTGTTTTATTCAAATTCCCCCCTATAAACGTTTTGAAACTAAATAATCGTGGGGATTTCTTAAAGTATGATAAGTGTGGAATAAGAATTTTTATAAGCAAATACTACAAAATATCTAAGGAGATTCAATTTATATATACACTATAAATTTTTAATTAAAAAAATTAGATAAACCCCTTGTGCCTCTGGCTCGACTATCACTGTCAGAATATATAACTTAAACGTACAATTCTTCTTCTCTGCTTTTGGGCAGCCAAAATCATGTAACCACCATGGAACGATACTCAAGTAACAAATAGGTAAAAGAATTAACGAGAATTTTAGTTGCTCAGATAATTAGCTAACTGAATTTTCACCAGATTGGTGAAGGTTCGATTCTCTACCTCATAATCGTTTCCCCTTCCCCTACCCCAATTTGAAAAGGAAAGAAAAAAGAATAGGTAAAAAATAGTTTCTCACTCATAATATATATTGGTGACTAGAGGCTATCAATTATGCCATGAATCTAGCTAAAAGCCTAAAAGCAACAACAATTATTTTATTGTACAATTATAATATTATCATTCTTAATTTGCCTTCAAAATGAACTTGGTAAAGGTGTTTGTATGTATGTATATTCCATTTAAGGTTATGGCCTTTGAAAATTAAGATGCCCTACCCATCTATAATTAGGTCTCAATCAATGCTTCATGGTCAAAACATTCTTTGATGGGCCTTTTATTCCATACTATATTCTTTTTCATAAGTATAAAGAAAATTAAACAATTTTCTATTGAAGTAGCAATTTTATCTATTAAGAAAATCTCAATTTGCTTAGTAGGGAGACTGCACCTATTGCGCGCGTTCTCCTATAAAAATCTCATTGTGGGCCACAATACGGACATACAAAAATACGTGTGTTGAAAAAAGAAAATGTCATGCCCAAGTCCAGGCCGATTAGGGCGGGTCAAAGATAAGGATGGATGGTGATGCTGAGAAAGGATTGCACATGATATCTTAATTGAATAATCTAATTACATTAAGATGGGAAAGAAAATTAAGTGAAGAATTATATAAGGTATCATATTTTGCGCTCAATGACAACATAGCTCTAGGTATACAAATTTATGTAACCTGTTAAACCAAAACAAAAAAAATACATTGTTATGAATTTGGATCGTGATAGAAACAATAAACATATAACTCACGTCTGAGAAGGATTGCACCAAGTAATTAAGTAAAGGGGACATGATTGAATAAACATTATATAATGGAAACAAATTCTTATTTGAAAAGTGATGGCTTCTATGAGAGATTGATGGATAACTTGAAGATAGTAGGTACAATGAGTGTTTTTTCATTTATGTTCATTCAAACAAATTTCCTTTTATTGTCAAAATAGGCGTAAATTTAAGTGATGGATTTTACATCACTGGTTTCTAATGGTGAGTTAGTTCCCCTTAAAGTCAAATTTGGGCATCATAAGTCAAAGATTTTAAGACCGTCGGACCTTATTTTGTCCCTTGAATTCAATGTAGCTATAAGCGGTAAAATTAAGAGAAAATTTGAGAAATAACAAACATAATAGGTATAATAAGGTTCTATAGCTATAATTTTGATAATTGCGCTCTATTGTTATAGTTTTGTTTAGAGAAAATTTTACGTATAGCAAATAAAAAATTGCTAATTGTATGCTATAGCAAACTTTGTAAAATTGCAATCCGTAGCAAAATTATAGTTTGCTATGGATGTGTCTTTCTGTATATTCGCTAGTCATTTTTTTTTTAATACATTTTGATAGTTTAAAAAAATAAACAAAAGGCGTTAATTTCAGTTAGAAAAAAAAGGAAAAAAATCACTGAAGTCACGCACGTTCTGTTCCATTCGAATTCCCTTCCTTCTTCGTCGTCTTCAACATTAAGAACTCCATTGTAACTCAATTCAGAAAATGGATCAAGCAATTGATGGTACTACACAAACAATCGAGATCATTGGACTGTAGAGATAGCAACAGGAGGTAATTTCATGACGAAAACATACTCTGATTTTGCTTTTTTAGGTCGAAGATGGTGTTCAACATGTATTCAAAATCAGATTTCCTTTTTAACGATAATCAATTTAAGTTGACTGTATATTTAGAGGTGTATATTTTGTTCGAAATAGAGTTTAACACTTATGATTTGTATAGTTAATTTGTAATCTAGAAAAATTTGTGATCTGGAAATTTTCTGGATGAACTTGTTGATTATTTTGAATTTGTGATCGGAGATTCACTCATTTCACAGTAATATTTGTGTTCGGATTTGTATATTTGCTTAGAGTTTATACGTATAGGTTTTTAGATATGATTCAGTAAGATATGTATAATTCATATATGAAACTATTATGTGTATGTTTTATACAGTGCATCTTCATCATGATTTTGGATATATGATTGTTATACAAATGCAAAAATTTGTACTCTGTGAAAATAACAATAACACTGCACTTGTATGAAATTGTATAATTGTGTATAAAGTTATAATTTGTGTATATAATTGTTTATATATAAATGTATATGCAGAATGTGTATATAAACGTTTATATGAGTATGTAATTGGAATATGTATATATGTGAATAACTGAAGTTGCTAGAATTTGTATAAATATACGTTATGTTTGTTGTTGAAATTCTTAATCGTATAAATGTATATGTATATATACCTTTTTTTTTATACAGAAATTTTGAAAATGGCTTCATTAGCTATTTTGGTTATGCATTCCGGTAGATGGGACAATGACAATTGTTATGTTGATTATACAATTGAGGGGGTGATTTTTAAAGAAAGTTCATCGTATAAGGAGTTGTATAATATTATTGCAATGCAACTCGGTGTTGATACAAATGTGATTAAGTTAAAAATTGAGTATAAGGTTAAAGAAAGCAAAACGCCAATGTTGATTCACAACGAGATGGGTGTTAAAGTGTATATCATGCTTAAAAAGGCTGCAGAAGACTTCAACAAGTATCCAATTTGTATAAGCAAAATGGTTAATAGTAGCAATATCATTGAACTGTGTGAAAGTTCAAATCAGGAAAATGATATGGTTACATCAATTTGTAATGATGGTATTGCTGGTTTTGAGACTATGCAGCTGTCAATTGGTGAATTGGTAGAGCTGCTTTGTGTCTTGGGGTCAGGGAGCTGCGATGGAGTCATTTCAGATCCTTGTAATAAGTACGTGGAGATTGACCAAGTGTATAAGAACAAAGCCACTTTGAAATATGTGATGGAAAATTATGCAATTGAAAATAGATTTCAATATAAAACTGTGAGGTCAAATACAATCAGGTAACTAGTTTATACAAACAAATACATTACTGTATATGGTGTTTTAGTTATTGTATATTGATATGTTGTGTTGTATTTGTTGATGTAGTTATACGCTGGAATGTATTTCTGATGAATGTGACTGGTTGATGAAAGCATCAAATATCTGCAAGTCTGGAATGTTTAGGATCCGAGCATTTAATACAGATCACACTTGTCCTTTGAAGGATAAAGTGTATTCACAAAAACATGCAACAAGCATGTTGATTGGCGGGATCGTTAAGCCTAAGCTTGTTGTTCACAAGAGAAAATATACACCTTCTGATATTCGGAGTGATGTAAAGATATATTTGGGAGTTGATGTAAATTACTCATTGGCTTGGAGGGCTAAAAAAAAGGCTCTGATTTCATTGAGGGGCACCACAGCTGCATCTTGCAGCAAACTTCCAACATACTTGTATATGATGGATATTACATATCCAGGCTCACATATACGTCTAAAGAAAGCAGACAAAAATGAGTTCTTGTATCTTTTTGTTGTGTTGAATAATTGTATACAAGGCTTTGATCATTGCAGGCCTGTCATAATTATTGATGGAAGTCACCTAAGAGGACCGTATAATGGAACATGTGTGGCTGCAAGTACAATGGACGGAGCATGTATGTTTCATTGAGTTTTTAAATGTATAATTTTGATTTTATGTTAATTTGTATGTAAATAAAAATGTAGGACATATTTTCCCACTGGCCTATGGTATCATTAATTCGGAAAACGATGCAACTTGGTCTTGGTTTTTTGTACAACTAAGGGAGGCTTATGGGGAAATGAGTAATATGTGTGTAGTCTCCGATAGAAATGAGAGCATCATAAAGGCAGTCACAAAAGTGTATAAAAATGTGCCACATTATGCTTGTATGTGACACTTGTGGTGTAATGTAGAGAAGAAATTTAGGAAGGCATCAAAGGAGCTAAGTCCTGTGTTTATACTATGGCAAAGACTTGCAGTAAAATTGAGTTTGATAGGTTGATGGATACTGTAGGAAAGGTTGATGTAGGTGTCAAAGAGTATTTGGAGCTAGCTGGATATGATAAGTGGTCAAGGTGTCAAGCAGAAACTCATCGGGGATAGGCTATGACGTCTAACATTGCAGAGAGTATAAATGTTGCATTAGTGTCTACACGTGAATTACCAATTTTTAATTTTCTAGAAGAGGTTAGACTAATGTTTGGGAGATGGAATCATGACAATAAACACGAGGTAGCCTGCACATTTACTCCGTTGATTGGAAAATTTTAGAAGATACTGATCGAAAATGAAGCAATGAGCACACGAATGGGGGTATGTTTTATATATATGTAGTGTTAATTAATCAGCTATGCACACAGATAGAATATATATACAATTGCATAAACTTATACATATAAATAAATCTATTTGTATGAAACAGGTTGTGCCGTCAACTGAATATATACAATGTGACTGATGATGGTAGGAGTTTTGTGGTATGTTTAAAGAATAAAACATACAGTTGTGGAAAGTTTCAATACGAAGAAATACCATGTGAACATGCTTGGGCTGTACTAAATCGGAAAAGTCTAGTGGCTGATGGATATTGCTCGAATTTGTATAAACCAAAGACGGTTTTGACGATTTATGAGATACCAATTTATCCATTGCCTGATGTAGCAGAATGGGTGATACCTGAATACATAATGTATGATGAAGTCCGGCCTCCAAAATTCAAAAGACCTCCAGGAAGGCCAAAAAATAAACCCCGTTCAAAAACAAAACGTGAATTGCTTGGTCTCAAAGGGAAGCATACGTGTAGCACATGTGGAGTTGCAGGTCACAATAGGCGTTCATGTAGAAACAGACCTCAAGAAGTTTAATAAGCTCTTTCGATTATATTTGAGTGTAAAATTCGATTTTATAGATACTTGAATGTTATTCTAAACTGGTTCTGTGTTTAAATTGTATGAGTTGGAATGTTGATGATGGAATAAAATTGTTATGTCCTATTAATTGTGATCTTTTTTATCTTCATTTTGTATTCATGCTCTTGTATATAATATGAATTATCGTTGGCGTATATATTGTACATCATATATAGAAATTCTATATGTATAAGTTACATTGAACATTTTATTATATTTGTATAAGCTGGCTGTTGAACATTGTATTCTATTTGTATTAGTTATATTGATTTTCCCTTTCTGAACAGAAAATGTATATTCATAATGAATTAAGGGAATTAAAGATTGTATAAACTTTCGACACTTATACAGTTAATCTGTAAATATATGTTGTTAGTTAAGTGGTTTGTATACTTATACTTTATGAACATCCTATAAGCCTAATAATGTAGATGTATATATTCAACATAAATGTACTCCTAGATTTATACTGTTAGTGTATAAACAAACATTGTATAAGTTGATTTGTATAATTAAACTTTATGAATAATTGTATAATCCTAACAAATGTATATTTATATACTCAATATAAAATATGATTATACAGTCCAATGACCCACAAACAACAACTTCAGTTTATCATTGTGATATGTATAAACGTAAGTTTTATCTTTCCTTTTTTTACTTGACACAGCAATAAGTGTATACATATACACAACATAAAAGATACACATAGATTTATACAGTTAATGTATAAATATACATTGTATAATTTAGTTTGTATAGTGTTAAACTGCATATATAATGAAATTAACAAAAACAAGGAAGTAAAAGACTTAATCGATCAAATGAGTATATTACAATAAAAAAACTGAAAGTTCAAAACTTGAAATTCAAAACAGTAAAGGTTGTTATGCATGTCATTTGCATATTCAAAAAAAAAACCCCAGAAATTTAGTACTGTTCTAATTAATTGTGATCTTTTCACTACTGTCGCAATCCCTGTGAATCCTGATTAGCATTTCTGGTGCCTCACTGTCACTAGTGGCATCGGCTTGGATCTTTTGCAGCCCATAGTTCCACAATAAAGAAGCATATTGAATACGTGTGAACTCTAAATCGAAGGAATTTGGAACCTTATTTCCATTACTGATATGGTCTGCATAAGCAGTAATATATTGTCCACAATCGCTGAAAATAAAACACATCCAATTGTTTGAAGGAAAACTCTGTATGGATTATGAACTGATGTGAAAAATAGCTTGAAAAAACTGAAAAAAATAGACAAAAATTTAAATTAATTGATTGAGATAAGTTTTGGCGATACCTGAAATTTTTGAAGGGATTTTGAAACCGCGATTGAGAACGTGATATCTAGGAGATTTGAAATTTCAAACTAATTTTGGGGAGAAAATTTGGAAGAAATTGAAGGAACTAAGAGATATTAACGAGAAAAAGATATTGTATAAAAGAAAGAGAATAACGTCAACCTTTCTTTTTTACTTATACAAATCGGTGGGGCCCATTAATAGCAAACTGACCCAGACTTTGCTCCTTAAAGGAAATAAATGAAACGGTAGCTACTGTATTTATTTTACATTAATAGTTTGCCATTATGTACAATTATCCCTTTTGTTTATTATGGAGACTGTACATATATTTCGTTTGCGAATTTACAAATAGGGTAAGTATATACAAAATCTGTATTTATACATTTAGGAATTTTGTAGAACTCTGTTTGTATATTTTGCTTGCCATTTGCCAATATACAAAGAGGTCAATTTCTTATGAATTTTTCATAAATCATATACCTATAGCTAGGGTATGCATATACAAAATTCTGAATTTTTACAAATCAGGCGAATAGCAAGAATTGAGGAAACTATAACCGCGAATTATAATTTTCTTAAAATATAGCTATAATACCTAATATAAACTAAATATTTGTTATTCAGTATAATTTTTACCTAAAATTAACCCATTAGAAAATGACTCTGCTCAAATTTGGGTGGGCTGAATTAGGTATAATATCATGGCAGGTCAATTTGAATAGAAGTACAGCCAGTCCATCTAAAAATTAGGTTGATAGAGCGCCTAGGGATACAAACTCCATTCAGTTTAGGGGTGTTCACGGGTTGGTTTGGATCGGTTATTGGTCAAAACCAAAACCAAAACCAAACCAACTTAATCTGTTTTAAAATTATCAAAACCAAACCAAACCAAATATAATATACATTTATCGGTTTAGTTGTTTTCGGTTTGGTTCGGTTATTCGGTTATTAACCATACATAAAAATAAAAGACACAATTCATTCAAAATGTGAAAAAAGTGACAACAATCCATTCAAACGAAAAATAGTTAGAATGACAGGCATTACAGAACTTTCGATCATTGAATTTACTGAATAAAACTTCAAAATTCACTATTTTGGCATAAAAGGAAGAGACAATGACATTTTCAATCCCACAAAGAATTTTCATAGACACTCATATACATGAAACCAATAAGAAAAATATTCTCACCTTGGACATCTTTTTTTCATAAGTAAATTATAAATAAATTTTGATGAAACATATAGAAAATCTTTAAAATTGTTTATGAATATAATATATTATGTATGTATAATAATAAAATTTATGTATATATCTAGTTGGTTCGGTTCGGTTATTTCTTCGGTTTTTTCGAACAAAACCATAACCAAACCAAATACTATCGGTTCTTAACAATCTAAAACCAAACCAAACCAAACCAAAACCCAAATTAAATCGGTTTGGTTCGATTTTTTGGTTTGGATCGGTTTTTATCCAAACCATGAACACCCCTAATTCAGTTATATGTGTTGCTAATTTTTCAATTTTCAGTTAGATAAGAGTGTTATTAAATAGAGTTCAAAAACATGCATACAAACAGATCATTTAAAAAACAATTTATTTACCCTATATACCCCAAATTAGTTTCGCTTAATTGATACTAAATCAATATTATATATTGTATTTGTATCATTAAGGCTGATAATTTCACTTAATTGATACTAAATCAGTATATATATATTGTATTGGTATCATTAAGGTTTATATATATTTACACTCTTATATAGTATCATTGACTAATGAGTAATTTATGTACAAGAAACCTTAATGATACCATAAAAATTAGATATATACTCTTATAGTATCATTGACTAACAAGGGCGGATTTAGAAAGGGTTATGGGGTGTCACGTTACACTGTTTCGTCGAAAATTTTTATGAAAAGGGAAAAAACTGATATAAAGATATATAAATGTGACATTCCTTCAATCAAAGTTGTGCGTAGCTCAACTTGTTTTTGGCTGAAAATTCACAAATGAGGTCGCGTGTTCAAACCTTCCGGCCTAGTTTTTTTAATGTTTTTTCCTTCTTCTTTTTTCATTTACCTTCTTTCTCACATGTTATTATTTTGAATACATTTTTAAAAAAGAAAATTATCTAAAGTTATTAAATTTTTTAAAATGGTATATTACTATATGTGAGTTTATATATATATATATATGATGTTGAATTGTTTATATATTTTTTTATTTTAAAAGGTGACACTACTTACAAAAAATTCCTGTGTGCTCCCCTGTTGACTAATGAGTAATTTCTGAACAAAAAAACCTTAATGATACCACAATAATATGCATATACTCTTATAGTATCATTGACTAAAGAGTAATTTCTGAACAAGTAACCTTAATGATACCACAACAATACACAACAATATACATATACTTTTATAGTATCATTGACTACTGAGTAATTTCTGAAGAAGAAACCTTAATGATACCACAACAATACACAACAATATACATATACTTTTATAGTATCATTGACTACTGAGTAATTTCTGAAGAAGAAACCTTAATGATAC
>JAJOOR010004776.1:0-21389 GCA_036250505.1 Solanum acaule | reverse complement strand
TAGAGAGAAGGAGGAACTTTAGGTTTTGATCTTTGGGGTTTTGTGTTTGAGTGATAAAAAGTGAGGTAAATTGACTTAAAAATCATTATATACACATCCCCTAAAGTACCCTAAATACCCCTCACTTAGTTGGACTCTTTAATGAAGTAAAAATCGATTTCTGAATTTCTGCATTTTCATCGCGGACTTGAGTTGTTCCTTGAAGATATTTGGTATTAAATTTTGAGACAGTATAGTCCGCGACACGACCGCGTTGCGAACTAATATTTTTCTCCTTGGGGGAGCTAGTCCGCGACGCGGACCTATTCCCTCCAAGTGCAATTTGCAAGCTGCCCTGGCAGCTTGCTTGGCCAAGGTTGGGGTCCTCCTCGGGGTCCCTTACGGTGGCCCCGGGGAGTCATATTCGAACGTTTTGACCCTATAAAAATATATTTAGCTAACTTAAATCTTTTTACAAGATTATAGCATCATACGACACTCCCAAACCTGTCTAAAACCTAAGGACACACTAGAACACATTCTTTTCTAGTTTCCGGACGTCATGGTCGTTTCTTGACGTTTAGACTTTTACTCTTCCAAACCAAGTCAATTGCATTAATATAGGATTAGAAACATCATTTTAGTTAATTTTAAGTCATTATTCATAAGGTGAGGATCTAACTTAAGTCATAGAATTTCTGGGGTGTTATAAAGACTATGCCAACTTGTACATAAATGAGATAATGAAGTTGCATGGGGTTGCTTTATCCATCATATCGGATCGGGGTGCTTAATTTACTTCACATTTTTGGAAAGCATTCCAAAAGGGGATTGGTACCAATGTTAAGCTTAGTACCGCATTCCACCCTCTAACGGATGGTCAAGCAGAAAGGACCATTCAAACCCTGGAGGACATGTTGAGAGCGTGTGTGATTGATTTCAAGGGTAGTTGGGATGACCATCTTCCTTTGATAGAATTTGCCTACAACAATAGCTACCACTCAAGCATTGTCATGGCTCCGTTTGAAGCACTATATGGTAGAAGGTGTAGATCACCGGTGGGTTGGTTTGAAGTAGGTGAGTTTGCTCTAATAGGCCCCGAACTAGTTTATGATGCCATTGAAAAAGTTCAGCTTATTAGGGAAAGGTTGAAACGGCTCATGGTCGGTAAATATCTTATGCCGATAATAGAAGGAGGGAATTGGAATTGAAATTGGTGATTGGGTCTATTTGAAAATTTCACCTATGGAAGATGTTATGAAGTTTGGCAAAAAGGGGAAGTTAAGTCCCCGATATGTGAGCCCATACCAAATCTTGAAACGTGTCGGTAAGGTGGCTTATGAGTTAGAGTTACCAAATGAATTGGCCCTAGTTCACCCGGTGTTTCATATCTCCATGCTTAAGAAGTGCATCGGTGATCCGGTATCCATCCTTCCTTTACAGGGTTTAGGAGTTGATGAAAGCCTTTCTTATGAAGAGGTCCCGATAGAGATTTTGGACCAGCAAGTAAAAGGGTTGAGGAATAAAGAGGTAGCTTCCGTTAAAGTTTTATGGAGGAACCACCTAGTTGAGGGTGCTACTTAGGAGGACGAGGCCGATATGATGTCCCGTTACCCTCATCTATTTGCTTCTACTCCTATCTAAACTTGAGGTAAGAAATTTCCTCCTGAGGTTTTTTTTAGTATTTTTGGGAGTCATGTGTAGTTTATGAGGTTACATGATTTCCTTGTATTTTACATGTTCTTGATGAAATTCATGTTTTGTATCAATTGAGTTTTCATGGATTATGTGTTTGTCATGTTGAATTGCATTTGGTTATGATGTTGGCATATGTGATTTCAAGAAATTAGTTGATGAACATGTTTAGTTCTGTTGTGATGAGATAGCATGTGGCTTAATATTGTTCTTTTGAGCTTGTTTGTATTGGAGAAGGTAGTTCCTCCCATGTTTGTATGAAATGGTAATTTTGGAGAATAACGAGATTGTGGATGTAGTTCTCACTTTCATTTTTTGTGTTGCATTAAACTTATGATGTGGAGTTGATGTTTCCTCCTATGATTTGTGCATTTGAATTATATGTCATGCATGATGGGCTGCTAGTCTCGAGTCTTTGTTCCCCTAGAAGTGTTTAGAGTGTCATTCGAGGACGGATGTACCTAAGGGGGAGATATTGTATCAACCCGAAAAATTCGTAGGTTGAACGAGAGACTAAACTTAAGGTCAAAAGAAATAAAATAATTTCCCCTAAGTTAGTACACCATCTTACTATGATATGGGGGTTTAGGTGTCAAGGCCTAAGGGAGAAGTGCCAAGTAAAAAGGGGCAAGCCAAGGCTGCCTCAAACTCTACGGCCACCACCACGGCTCGTGGTCATGACCACGGCTAGTGGGAGGCTTCTTGGAGTTGACTTGACCAAGGGAGGGGAGCCTCCAAGTGTCCTAGACACTGCCCCAACCTCAACGAGAGGGACCACGAGTCGTGGTCCACTTCATGACTCACGAAGGTGGTAGTAGGACTCCCTTGGTTTTTAAGGTGTTGGATCATTTAATAGGAGCTACTGCCCAAGGTACCACGGACACCATAACGAACCGTGGTGCACTTGACAAGGAGGAGGGTGGCTCGTGAACATGCCTTGGCATGTCGACGCAAGGCATGGAGGGCATTTCCATGGCCTCAAGACCACGACCTCCACCACGACTCGTGGTCATGACCACGGATCGTGAGAGGTCTCATGTCCATGCCTTGGCCTCGTGGCGTGTTGGCACACTTATGGGGGCTACTGCCTAAGGGACCATAGGCACCACCATGGGCCGTGGTCCCCCAGACAGCGCGTGAAGTGTGGTTCTGAACCTGGACGAATTCACTTAAATGAGGGACTTTTAGGTTATTTCCTTTTTAGTCCAATTTAAGTAGTGCTATTTTGGGTACTTTAGGGGTAAAATATATATTGGTTTTAAGTCTAATTTCACAAGTCTTAGTCATTTTTCACCAACACTCAATTGAAATCAAAAACCACCCACTTGTCTCTAAAATTCTCTCTCTAGACTAAAGAAGAAGAAAAAGACATTGGAGCTAGGGTTTCAAGGTTCTTCCCCAAATTGCTTAGAGTTTCATAGTTGAGGTATGGTTTCTTTTCATCCTTGGTTATCTATCACCCAAGGAGCCCCTTCAAATATGTTTTCAAGATATCAAATTTCCCCTAATTTCTAGGGTTTTCATTCTATAACAGGGGTCTTCTTTCCAAAACGTTTTCATTGCTTAATTATGATTGTTTATGGTTGTTTATCACGAATTATGAATATATTAATGGATAATTGATGTTTATAATGAGAATTCCCCATAGACCCATGTGTTCCCATGTTGATAGATCTTGAATTGATATTGTGGGTTGGACGATACTGTGATGTGTCAATTGAATATGTTTATGTTGATTAGGTTACTGAATTATGAATTCCTTCTATATTATGTAGTAATTGTATATAGTTGGGTTGATTGTGATTCTAAGGCCCTTGAAGGGCACGGGTATAAAGGTTATGTCTCTTTATGGGAATTGTGTATGAGAACTCAAATTACTTAGATAGTAATGATTCTATATCTATTGTGTTGTTGTGGTGTTGATGACCAGATCTTCTTACCCTATACCCTATATACTTGATCATGTATGTATGTATGATTGTGGTAAGCTTGTTGTGTGATTGAAAGGACATCCTCATGATCGCAAAACGATGATAATGTGAAAGGTTTACTCACATGCTAGTGTTTCTAAAGTGAAAGGAGCATTCTCACTTAAGGAACCTATGAGCTATTATGATGATATGTTGGCATGATTGCCTAATGAATATTGTTATGAACTTAAGTAAAGGCTAATTATGACTCTTAAAAGGAATAATGCATAGAACTGAGAGGACATGAAAGTGAGATGGGGGCTTATACACTTAGCAAGTCCGGCCTCCCAATGTATGAGATGGAAACCTTCTACGTGTAACAAGTTCGGGTTTCTAGTAGCAATCTCCTTGTCCCAAAACTATGTGGCCACATAGGTCTTAGCCAGTGGATCCACGTACAAGCTATTATTTTAGTTCTACCTTTGGCAAGTAGAACACCTCTTTTCGGTGTGGGGGTAGAACACCAGATTCCATGTAGCTCACATGGTCTATGTCAATTATTGCAAGTCTTCCCTAAATAATATGAATATGAACTATGGCAAGGACATGGACTCTAACTAGGACTTCTTAAGGGGTACTACTTAGTGTGAGTGGGGGTATGGGACTTCACTTATACATTGCACAAGTAGACTCTAAGAGGGGTTGTGGTTAGGTTCTCTTATGGTATGATGTTATGATGACTTATGAACTATGTATGAAAAAGGATATATATGAATGTTATGGAATATGAATGTCTTCACTCATATGTATGTTGTATGTTGACTATGACTATGTTAAGATATGTATGTTGTTGGTGACCTAAATGTGATACTTAGAATTTGGTAGGGTTATGGGATTTTACCTTTGCATTGCACAAGTGTGGCTTTGGGTTGGTTATGTGTTGGTTTGGTTTATGTTTCTTCATAAATGTGCATAATGGTTTCTTAACTTGATAAAGGCATGTTTTCAACTAAATGTCCCTTTTATGCATGTTTTAAGGATTTTGTGCATGGCATCCATACTTAGTACAATTAATTGTGCTAACCCATATTTTCTACTTTACTATGAGTGTAGGTTCAAGTCATGGATACTTACTACTTCCTTGAAGGTGAAGCTTGGGTCGACTATTCCCTAGGCTTTGGTGAGTCCTCAAGTTCAAGGACAAGTTGCTAATGATTCTAGTCACTAGTTTACTTGCTATGTTCTAGACTATGTGGTATTTCTTATTTTGGAGACTTATTGATGTAAAGGGATGGACCCTCTTTGTATTCTTATGATTTAGATGGTGATTGAGACAAGTCTAGTTCCTATTTTCTTATATGAAAGAAGTTGACTTCTATTGTAAAAGTTTTTAATTTTTCC
This sequence comes from Solanum acaule, assembly GCA_036250505.1. NCBI lineage: Eukaryota > Viridiplantae > Streptophyta > Magnoliopsida > Solanales > Solanaceae > Solanum > Solanum acaule. The sequence goes on along the minus strand of JAJOOR010004776.1, from coordinate 16,404 downwards.
GTATTTTTCTATGTCTTTATGCGATGATGAAAGATAAGGGCTTGTATAAGACCCCATCGGAGTCAAGTACGCCTTGTAACGACTAGGGGGTGCTCTCGGGTATTGACAAACCTGGTATCTGAGCTTAAGGTTTAGAAAGATTCTAGGATTATGTCTCATGAACCACATCTAGTAGAGTCTTGTTCATAAGTGTGAAGCGCGCCACACTTATGAATGAGAGGCTATAAGATGCTTAGGAACTTTTCACTCTTAGATTATTCATTAGTCGTGCCTAAGAGTTTTTACTCTATGAAATCCTTTTTCCTGACCTTTTTCTTGTGCATATAGGAATATGAATACAAGAAGAACGGCCGCAAGAAGAATGGAAGAGGAGATTGCTAATGATGAGGGAGTTCCTCCCCAAGGTCCTCAAAATCCTCAAGCTCCTACTGGTGAAGAGGCCATGACTAATGTGGAGATAAGAAGGGCTCTCCAAACCTTAACTCATGCTCTAACGGCTCAAGTCACTAGAGATGCTAGGGTCCAAGTGAACCCCAATGCAAGTACTACCGCTTCAAGGATTAGGGATTTCACAAGAATGAATCCCCCTACCTTCTAGGGCTCCAAAGTGGATGAAGACCCACAATGGTTCATTAAGGAGGTCTTTAAGGTGCTTGAAGCAATGGGAGTGTCTCCAAGAGAGAAGGCGGAACTAGTCGCCTACCAACTCAAAGACGTGGCTCAAGTGTGGCATGAGCAATAGAAGTAAGAGAGGTCCATTAGAGCGGGTCCGATTGATTGGGGAGTGTTCAAGGCGACCTTCCTAGATAGGGTTTTCCCCCTAGAGCTAAGGGTGAGGAAGATGCAAGAATTCATCAACCTCCACCAAGGAGGTATGAGTGTGAAGGAATATAGCCTCAAGATCACACAATTGTCTAAAAATGCCCCAACCTTGGTGGTGGTTTCTAGGGCAAAAATGAACAAATTTGTTATGGGGATATCCAATCTTGTGGTGAATGAATGTAGGTCGGCAATGCTTATTCCAACCATGAACATCTCCCGTCTTATGGTTCATGCTGAACAAATTGAGGAACAAAAGCTCAAGCATGTGAGTAGAGAAGTAAAAAGGGCAAGAGTTGTGGTGGTAATTCGTCTAAGGGTAGATTTGAGGTTCAAGGCAAACCAAGGTTTAAGAAGAGGTTTTCTAATAAGGGCACTTCTAGCACTCATAAGGTCAACAAAGAGAGGGTGCCTACTCCAAAGCCACAAGGTGGTACTGGAGGTGGCTCTTATGTTAATAGACCTACTTGTGCAAAATGTGGCAAGAGGTTTGATGGCAAGTGCCTTGTTGGCACGGATGGGTGTTTTAGTAGTGGTTAGAGTGGCGACATGAAGAGGGATTGTCCTATGCTTAAGGTTCAAGGGAGAGAGGGAAAGCAAGTCCCTCCAATTGGCTCAAATTCTGATGCTCCCAATAAGAATCGCTTCTATGCTCTCCAATATAGAAGTGATCAAGAGGGGTCTACGGACGTTGTCACCTGTATGTTACAAGTATTTTCCATTACTGTTTATGCATTGTTAGACCCCTGGTGACACTTTATCTTTTGTTACCCCTTTAGTGGCTATGAAATTTGATGTAATCCCCGTAAAGTTAGAGAAACCTTTTTCGGTTTCTACTCCCATAGGTGACTATATTGTTGCTAGAAAGGTTTATAAGGATTGCCCTATTTCCTTGTCTAATAAAGTCACATTGGTTGATTTGGTAGAACTAGATATGTTGGACTTTGATGTCATATTGGGGATGGATTGGTTGCATGCTTGTTTTGCTTCCATTGATTGTATAACAAGGGTAGTAAAGTTTCAATTTCCAAATGATCCCGTTTTAGTTTGCTTCCATTGATTGTAGAACAAGGGTAGTAAAGTTTCAATTTCCAAATGATCCCGTTTTAGAATGGAAAGGGGGAAGCTCTATTCCTAGAGGTCGTTTTGTCTCATATCTAAAAGCTAAAAAAATGATTTCTAAGGGGTGTATCTATCATATTGTGAGAGTTAAGGATCTTGAGTCCGAGACTCCTCCTTTAGAGTCTGTCCCCGTAGTAAGGGAATTTCCGAGAGTCTTTCCTAATGATTATCCCAGAATCCCTCCAGAACGGGAAATAGAATTTGACATTGATCTTTTGCCGGATACACAACCCATATCAATTCACCCTAACCGGATGGCTCCGGCCGAATTGAACGAATTGAAGGAACAACTCAAAGATTTGCTAGATAAGGGTTTTATTCAACCAAGAATATCTCCATGGGGTGCCCCAGTATTGTTTGTAAAGAAGAAAGATTGTTTACTTCTGATGTGTATAGATTACCGCCAATTGAACAATGTCACTACAAAGAATAAGTACTCACTCCCTAGAATTGAAGATTTGTTTGACCAACTCCAAGGGGCGAGTTACTTTTCAAAGATTAACTTAAGGTCAGGTTATCACCAACTTAGGGTGAGAGGGGTTGACATTCCTAAAACGGCCTTCCAAACAAGATATGGTCACTATGAATTCCTAGTTATGTCTTTTGGTCTAACAAATGCCCTGGCGGCATTCATGGATCTTATGAATAGGGTATTTAGGCACTATCTTGATTTTTTTGTGATCGTCTTTATTGACGATATTTTGATCTATTCAATAAGTGAGGGTGATCATATGAAGCATTTGAGATTAGTATTGCAAGTCCTCAAAGACCACCAACTTTATGCTAAATTTAGCAAGTGCGAGTTTTGGCTAAGGTCGGTTGCTATCCTTGGCCACATTGTGTCGAGCGTGGGTATAGAGGTGGATCCAAAGAAAATGGATGCGGTTAGGAGTTGGCCTAGACCCCTAAATCCCACTGATATTCGAAGCTTTTTGGGTTTGGCCGGGTATTATAGAAGATTTATTGAGGGCTTCTCATCTATTGTTTCTCCATTAACGGCCTTGAACCAAAAGAAGTCCAAATTTGAGTGGTCGGACATTTGTAAGAAAAGCTTCCAAGAGTTGAAGGATAGGCTCACCTCCGCTCCGGTGTTGACCTTACCGGAGGGTACCGACGGATTCGTAGTATATTGTGATGCTTCGAGAATAGGGTTGGGTTGTGTTCTCATGCAACATGGCAAGGTAATCGCCTATGGTTCAAGGAAACTTAAGACACATGAAAAGTATTACCCAACCCATGACCTCGAATTAGCGGTGGTTGGTTTTGCTTTGAAGTTATAGTGACACTATCTCTATGGGGTACACGTAGATGTGTTTACCGACCACAAGAGTCTCCAATATGTGTTTACCCAAAAAGATTTGAATCTCCGACAAAGAAGGTGGTTAGAGATTTTAAAGGATTATGACATGAGTGTCCTTTACCACCCCGACAAAGATAATGGAGTGGCGGATGTCTTGAGTAGATTGTCCATGGGTAGTGTGGCTCATATAGAAGAAGAGAAGAAGGAATTGGTTCGTGATATGCATAGGTTGGCCCGGTAAGGTGTCCAACTAGTTGATTCCACCAAGGGTGGATTTATGGTTCATCATATTTCCGAATCATCCCCTGTTGTTGATGTGAAGTCTAAGCAATATCTTGATCCTATTTTGATGGAGTTGAAATAATCGATTCTTAATAAGTCCGTTGAGGCTTTCTCCCAAGAGGAGGATGGGGTGCTTAGGTACCAAGGTAGATTATGTGTTCCGAATGTTGATGGCTTAAGGGAGAAAATTTTAGAAGAGGCTCATGGTTCGCGATATTTTATTCATCCCGGAGCCACCAAGATGTACCGTGATCTACGGGAAGTCTATTGGTGGAATAGTTTGAAAAAGGATATAGCGGGTTTTGTAGCCAAATGTCTGAATTGTCAACAAGTCAAAGCCGAACACCAAAAATTCAGAGGTTTGTCCCAATATATAGATATTCCTACTTGGAAATGGGAAGATGTGCACATGGACTTTGTAGTGGGTTTACCCCGTACTAGAAGACAACATGATTCTATTTGGGTCATTATTGATAGGATGACTAAATCAGCCCACTTCATTCCGGTTAAGACTTCATTCCCGGTGGAAGACTATGCCAACTTGTACATAAATGAGATAGTAAAGTTGCATGGGGTTGCCTTATCCATCATATCGGATCGGGGTGCTCAATTTACTTTACACTTTTGGAAAGCATTCCAAAAGCGGATTGGTAACAATGTTAAGCTTAGTACCGCATTCCACCCTCAAACGGATGGTCAAGCAGAAAGGACCATTCAAACCCTGGAGGACATGTTGAGAGCGTGTGTGATTGATTTCAAGGGTAGTTGGGATGACCATCTTCATTTGATAGAATTTGCCTACAACAATAGCTACCACTCAAGCATTGCCATTGCTCCGTTTGAAGCACTATATGGTAGAAGGTGTAGATCACCGGTGGGTTGGTTCGAAGTAGGTGAGTTTGCTCTAATAGGCCCCGAACTAGTTTATGATGCCATTGAAAAAGTTCGGCTTATTAGGGAAAGGTTGGTAACGGCTCATAGTCGGCAAAAATTTCATGCCAATAATAGAAAGAGGGAATTGGAATTTGAAATTGGTGATTGGGTCTATTTGAAGATTTCACCTATGAAAGGTGTTGTGAGGTTTGCCAAAAAGGGGAAGTTAAGTCCCCGATATGTGGGCCCATACCAAATCTTGAAACATGTCAGTAAGGTGGCTTATGAGTTAGAGTTACCAAATGAATTGGCCCTAATTCACCCGGTGTTTCATGTCTCCATGCTTAAGAAGTGCATCGTTGATCCGGTATCCATCCTTCCTTTAGAGGGTTTAGGAGTCAATGAAAGCATTTCTTATGAAGAGGTTCCGATAGAGATTTTGGAACGGCAAGTAAAGAGGTTGAGGAATGAGGAGGTAGCTTTTGTTAAAGTTTTATGGATGAACCACCTAGTTGAGGGTGCTACTTGGGAGGCCGAGGCCGATATGATGTCCCATTACCCTCATCTTTTTGCTTCTACTCCTATCCAAACTTGAGGTAAGAAATTTCCTCATGAGGTTTTTTTTAGTATATTTGGGAGTCATGTTTAGTTTATGATGTTGCATGATTTCCTTGTTTTTGACATATTCTTGATGAAATTCATATTTTGTATCAATTGAGTTTTCATGGATTATATGTTTGTCATGTTGAATTGCATTTGGTTATGATGTTGGCATATGTGATTTCAAGAAATTAGTTGATGAACATGTTTAGTTCTGTTGTGATGAGATAGCATGTGGCTTAATATTGTTCTTTTGAGCTTGTTTGTGTTGGAGAAGGTAGTTCCTCCCATGTTTGTATGAAATGGTAATTTTGGAGAATAACGAGATTGTGGATGTAGTTCTCACTTTCATTTTTTGTGTTGCATTAAACTTATGATGTGGAGTTGATGTTTCCTCCTATGATTTGTGCATTTGAATTATATGTCATGCATGATGGGCTCCTAGTCTCGAGTCTTTGTTCCCCTAGAAGTGTTTAGAGTGTCATTCGAGGACGAATCTTCCTAGGGGGGGAGGGATATTGTAACAACTTGGAAACTTCGTAGGTTAAACTAGAGCCTAAACGTAAGGTCAAAAGCTATAAAATAATTTCCCTAAGTTAGTAGACCAACTTACTATGATATGGGGGTTTAGGAGTCAAGGCCTAAGGGAGAAGTGCCAAGCAAAAAGGGGCAAGCCAAGGCTGCCTCAAACTCTACGGCCACCACCACGGCTCGTGGTCATGACCACGGCTAGTGGGAGGCTTCTTGGAGTTGACTTGACCAAGGGAGGGGAGCCTCCAAGTGTCCTAGACACTGCCCCAACCTCAACGAGAGGGACCACGAGTCGTGGTCCACTTCATGACTCACGAAGGTGGTAGTGGGACTCCATTGGTTTTTAAGGTGTTGGATCATTTTAGAGGAGCTACTGCCCAAGGCACCACGGACACCATAACGAACCATGGTGCACTTGACGAGGGGGAGGGTGGCTCGTGAACATGCCTTGGCATGTGGAGGCAAGGCATGTAGGGCATTGCCATGGCCTCAAGACCACGACCTCCACCATGACTCGTGGTCACGACCACGGATCGAGGGAGGTCTCATGTCCATGCCTTGGCCTCGTGGCGTGTTGGCACACTTATGGGGGCTACTGCCTAAGGGACCATAGGCACCACCATGGGCCGTGGTGTAACACCCCTAAATACTAACCAAGAGTCGCATGTCGATTTACTGTTGCTTAATTACTAGAATATGTTTTAGTCTCATTTTGGGAACTTGAAGTGTTGTGATAAATGCCAACTTGCTTAGCATAAATTCTTATCGTAAATTAAGGATTTGTGATGGGGTGTTTAGGTAATATTTTAATTAGAATTATGTTTAAACTTTAAAAGGAGATGAGGGATATACATATAGGTATATATGTATGCTTTTTGGGCAGCCAACTTTTTGTTTGGGCAGCCCATTTTGTTGACATCTGTACAGGTGATAATCACCTTTAATTAAATTCATTTCCCTCAAGTCTAAGAACATTAGAACCTTAGCTAAACATATTATTCTTCAAAATCACAAGAAAAACTTGGCCCTTTTGGCTGGAATTCAAGAACACACACTTCTTTTTTGGTAAGTGACGAAATCTGTTTCTGAGCTGGGTAGTGTTTGGAATTTTATGCATATCTCTCGCTCTAGAACTTAGTTTACAGTGAATAAATATGATTTGGAAAGATAATTCGTAGACCTATAACTCTTATGTTTATGTCAAACTCTGATTCAGCAGTTATAGACTCGAAATATTGGACGCAAGATAGAACAAGTTCTGTCCAGATTTTGGAATTTCAAATTCTGTATGAACAGCTGTTAGTGTTTTGACTATATCTTGTTGTACAAAATACATTTTGCGGTGATTCTTGTTTGTTTGCAACTCTAAGAGATGTATCTACATATTTCATGAAGGTTATAAAGTCTAGTTTTGTTGTTTTCCGTTTCAAATCTAAGTTGCGACATGAGGTACTAGGCTGGCCAGAATCACTGTTTTGGGAGCATTGTTGTGTTTGTGCAGGCTAATTTTACTTGTGATGATGATCCTATTTTACATCAATATTATTGAGCTGCTAGGGATTAAAGAAGTTGTTTAATTGTATTTTAAAGGTTGTATATACTCGTGAACAAGTTGAGGACCTTGATACATTGGTTGGACTGTTTCTTTGCTAAAGCACTGAGGTTTGTGTATAAACTTGTACTTGCACTCTTTTAATCTCTAGTATATCTGAAATTGGATCTTGGTACCTTGGTTACCTCTTGTCACTTTGCATTGTTGTGTTAGTATCCATTGAGAAGTTAAAGATGCTTGTGTAACTCGCCCACTTGTACGGATTGTTTGATCACTTGGCACTCTTGTTGGGACCTTGTCCTTCTTGTGGCTGTGACTTTGTCACTATTGGCATGCCTCTTGATTCGGATCATTTGCCATCTTGACTCTGGATTTTTAGTCTGTCATGAGAATGGAAGTTGTGCATTTTAAGTACGAACTAGAAAGCCATTTTTCATATGGTTCTTGGTTCTATTGATTATTGGGCTTTGACCCTTCTTGATATTGGGCGTCGGCCCTGCCTGATACTTGCTTGTGCTTGGTGTGAGGACATGATGTACATATTAGGCGAGCCTTGTTGTTGAATCTCTTGGAAAATGATGCTATGAACGTTCTTGACATTTGGGTCTTTAAATATCGAACTTGATACTCTTTATATACTGTTTACTTGATTTATTAATTATGTTCAATTATGTTGCCCATGATTTGAGAATGTTTGTTTTGTGAATCGGATGGCTCCGAAACTATAGTTTTGCACCACTAAGCTATATGCTTAGCGATAGTTGTTTCTATCATAGGGGAATGATCAAGTGGATGCATGAAGCTGGCCATTGGAGATGGAAATTTTGAGAGCCTTAAGGAAGATCACATTTGCATATAGACATCTATATTTTGTATAAACCTTGGGACTTGTACATGATCTATGTGTTGTATATTTACATGAAATTTTGAGGACTAATTTGATCATGTCGCCATGGGTTGTAATATAAGTATGGCTCTATGTCTTGACCTTTTTGGGGTGTGTAAGCCCAAGTCTTGTAATATATTAAATTTATCACTAATTTTGTATGATTGTGTGAAGAATGAAAGATCTAATTCGGGTACTCGGAAGTTGGTGGTATTCTTTTACGTCATTTTCGTCTAGTGTGAGGGCAATATATGTATAAAAATCTCGTAAGTTATTGGCTTATATTATTTCGGAAGGGTCGTTACACGTGGTCCCCCAAACAGCGCGTGAAGTGTGGCTCGTGAACCTGGACGAATTCACTTAAATGAGGGACTTTTAGGTTATTTCCTTTTTAGTCCAATTTAAGTGAGGCTGTTTTGGGTACTTTAGGGGTAAAATATATATTGGTTTTAAGTCTAATTTCACAAGTCTTAGTCATTTTTCACCAACACTCAATTGAAATCAAAAACCTCCCACTTGTCTCTAAAATTCTCTCTAGAGACTCAAGAAGAAGAAAAAGACATTGGAACTGGGATTTCAAGGTTCTTCCTCAAATTTCTTGGAGTTTCATAGTTGAGGTATGGTTGCTTTTCATCCTTGGGTATCTATCACTTAAGGAGCCCCTTCAAATATGTTTTCAAGATATCAAATTTCCCCTAATTTCTAGGGTTTTCATTCTATAACAGGGGTCTTCTTTCCAAAACGTTTTCATTGCTTAATTATGATTTTTTATGGTTGTTTATGATGAATTATGAATATATTGATGGATAATTGATGTTTATAATGAGAATTCCCCATAGACCCATGTGTTCCCATGTTGATAGATCTTGAATTGATATTGTGGGCTGGATGATATTGTGAATGGGTCAATTGAATATGTTTATGTTGATTAAGTTACTGAATCATGAATTCCTTCTATATTATGTGGTAATTGTATATAGTTGGGTTGATTGTGATTCTAAGGCCCTTGAAGGGCAAGGGTATGAAGGTTATGTCTCTTTATGGGAATTGTGTATGAGAACTCGAATTACTTAGATAGTAATGATTCTATATCTATTGTGTTGTTGTGGTGTTGATGACCAGATCCTCTTACCCTGATCATGTATGTATGTATGATTATGGTAAGCTTGTTGTGATTGAAATGACATCCTCATGATCACAAAACGATGATAATGTGAAAGGTTTACTCACATGCTAGTGTTTCTAAAGTGAAAGGAGCATTCTCACTTAAGGAACCTATGAGCTATTATGATGATATGTTGGCATGAGTGCCTACTGAATGTTGTTATGAACTTAAGTAAAGGCTAATTATAAATCGAAAAGGGAATAATGCATAGCACCGAGAGGATATGAAAGTGAGATGGGGGCTTATATGTTTAGCAAGTCCGGCCTCCTAATGTATGATATCTCATGAGATGGAAACCTTCTACATTTAGCAAGTCCGGGTTTCTAGTAGCAATTTCCTTGTCCCATAACTATGTGCCCACATAGGTCTAAGCTAGTGGATCCACTTAGAAGCTATTATTTTTGTTCTACCTTAGGCAAGTAGAACACATCTCTTCGGTGTAGGGGTAGAACACCAGATTCCATGTAGCTCACATGGTCTATGTCGGTTATTGCAAGTCTTCCCTAAATAATATGAATATGAACTATGTTAAGGACATGGACTCTAACTAGGACTTCTTAAGGGGTACTACTTAGTGTGAGTGGGGGTATGGGACTTCACTTATACATTGCACAAGTAGACTCTAAGAGGGGTTGTGGTTAGGTTCTCTTATGGTATGATGTTATGATGACTTATGAACTATGTATGAAAAAGGGTATATATGAATGTTATGGAATATGAATGTCTTCCCTCTTATGTATGTTGACTATGACTATGTTAAGATATGTCTGTTGTTGGTAGGGTCATGGGACTTTACCTTTGCATTGCACAAGTGTGGCTTTGGGTTGCTTATGTGTTGGTTTGGTTTATGTTTCTTCATAAATGTGCATAATGGTTTCTAAACTTGATAAAGGCATGTTTTCAACTAAATGTCCCTTTTATGCATGTTTTAAGGATTTTGTGCATGGCATCCATACTTAGTACAATTAATTGTGCTAACCTATATTTTCTACTTTTCTATGAGTGTAGGTTACGGTCGTTGATACTAACTACTTCCTTGAAGGTAAAACTTGGGTCGACTATTCCCTAGGCTTGGTGAGTCCTCAAGTTCGAGCACAAGTTCCTATTGATTCTAGTCACTAGTTTACTTCATATATTCTAGACTATGTTGTATTTCCTATTTTGGAAACTTATTGATGTAAAGGGATGGACCCTATTTTTACTCTTATGTTTTAGATGGTGATTGAGACAAGTCTAGTTCCTATTTTCTTATATGAAATAATTTGACTTCTATTGTAAAAGTTTTAAATTTTTCCGTATTTTTCTATGTCTTTATGCGATGATGAAAGCTAAAGGCTTATATAAAACCCCTTCGGGGTCAAGTACACCGTGTTATGACTAGGGGCTGTTCTCGGGTCGTGACACCAATCCATGAAACTTTTCTAAGGTTTAAGAAGATGGTGTTGCAATGCCCAACTCATGGACTTTCAGATAATTTACTGCTGTAATACTTCTATAGAATCCTTGATTCGGTAAACGAAGGAGTGGCTGATCAACTTTCTCCGGGTGGTTTAATGCAACAGCCTTTTGCAATAGCATCCCAGCTCCTCGATTGCATGACCAAGATTAACCGGGCATGTTACACCCGCGAAGACCAAGTCCCTCCTCTTACTAATAAAATGACAAAGGAACAGATCGAAAAAGATCAAAAGAGAGACACCAAAACATGGCAAAGATGATGACACAGCTGGACATCTTGGCCAAAAATATCATGGATGCTGGTACAAGAAGTGTTAATATTGTGGGTGTTGGTGGTGTAAACCCCGATGAAGCCAAATTTGAAGCGATGTACAATGAGGAAGTGAACTTCCTAGCCAATCAAGGAGGAGTTTATCGTGCAAACTACACAAGACCGGGTGGTAATCAAGGTTAGAATAGAGATGAGGGGTGGAGAGACCATGACAGAGATTGGCGTGATTGAAACGCCACTTGGAAGGAAAGAGAGGGGGAAAAGGATAGGTATGTTCCTCCCCATCAGTGTCAAAAGCCTAAAATTTTTGAGGGTGGCCGTACCGAAGACATGCTCTCATGCATTCTCAACAGGGTTGAAAGGTGCGATAAAGTGTTGAAGGAAATGAAGGAGAATGTATTGACTCTCAACCAGACAGTGACCTCTCACTCAGTCCCTATCAAGCAGCTGGAGACCCAAATGGATCAAATTTCATCTCATCTGAACCCAAGGCAACAAAGGGGGTTGCCTAGTGATACTATGGCAAACCCCAAAAATGAAGTTTGATTTGCTACTTGCGTCATGCCACAACGTTAACTAAGGTGCTTCTTCGGAGGCAACCAAAGTTTTTAAAGATTTAAGTTTGATTTTGAATAACGGGTGTTGATTATGCAGGTTGAAAAGTGAAGAGTGTTTGAAAATAGGTGGTTTGGTGAGCCAAAAACTCCAGTTGGTGACTCACCGAAGAGGTTGGCGACCCGCCGAAGATGTCGGCGAGCACGATTTGGACTGCCGTTGGACTCACAAAATTTGAGGTGGAAGTCAGTAAAACTTGGTGGGCCAATTACTGAATCAGCGACTCGCTAAACAGGTCAGCGAGCCCGATCTTGTCCGCCATTTTAACCCCTAAATTGAATGGAGGTCCTGTAAAACTCGACGAGGTAAGTCACCACTCTATGCATCGCCGAATGGTTCGGCGTGGTCGACTAATACCGCCAGAAGAGCCGCGAACTGAAAGGTTTTAAAAGTCCAAACGGTTTAAAAATTCAAAATCTTTCATATTCTCTCATTTCAAACCCCGTAAACTGTCACCCGCACTTTAGATTTTCAATACTTTTCCATTTTTATTTCTTTTTGTGTTTGATCTCGTGCTCGGATTAGGATTACTTTGCGCCTAGCTTATCAAATTCTCTATTCGGCATTCAGGTTCGTTTTTCGAACCCCGAACCTTAGTTTAGTGGTTGAACTCAAATGCTATTGGTAATTATGTGTCATTTTGTGTTGGGTGATTGTTTAAATGATGTTTTCTGTATTGGATTGCCTATTTTGTGTTTCAAACGTATGTCTAAATGCTTAAAATGATGAATCTTTGTGTTTAATGCGTTAAAATTAATTCTAAATTATTGGGTTGCGGTTAATTTATGTTGGGTCTAGTTGGTTGATGTCTGAGTAACCCCAAATTATGCCAAATGACTTAATTTGCCTAATGATGGAGCATTTGACGTCATTCTTATGGGCATAAGTCGTTAAATGGCCAATTTTGGCCAAATCAAGGTAAGTCAGAGTACCCCGAAGGCATGGGTCGATTGGTTCTAGTCCTAATTGCATATTGTGTGTGTTTGATTTTGATTTCGGAGGCTGCGGGCTTGATTTTGGGAAACGGGGTTGAAATTTGGCACGTTGGGCAGTTTGGCGACCTGGGTCAAGCTCACCGAACGGTTCAGCGGTTAGCCAACGTCCCCCTTGATCGCCCTTAATTTGGTCATTTGGCTAGTTAGAGTCTGTACCTTTCGGCAGGAAGCCTGAGCTCGTTGAGTTCACTTGGTGACTTACCGAAAGGTTCCTTTGATATCCCTTTCTGCACCCCTAACCCCTAAAATGCACTGTAAATTTCGGTGCGCTAGTCTGAGCTCACCGAGTGGTGTCGGTGATTCGCCGAAAGGCCCTGAACATCGCTGACATGCCTAATTTCTGGAAAATTTTCAAGCTGGTCCTTTTGGCGTGCCTAATCTAGCTCGCCTAAGTGACTTGTCGACTGGTTCGGTGAGTCTTTCTGCAACCTAATTTCTGTATTTTTTCTTGAACAATTTCTAACAAGTTTTGGTGTGTTTTTCAGATATGGCCAGGACTATCTTGGATGAAAGTGGCATGTCACCCTGCAAATGAGCACGGGGTATTGTTATAAATGAGGGAGAAACTGCTTCCACCACAAAAGGAAATAAAGCACCTCCAAAGGGAGGTAAAGGCAAGGGCAAGGTGCTAGTAGTCGAGAGACTGGAGCACAACTCCAGTAGTGATGGGGAATCCTTAGATTCTCAGGCCTCATTCTCCGAGCTTGAGGATGAGTAATTACTTCAGACCCAGGAAGCAGAGATTCGTGAAAGGGCTCATCCAAATCTATCTAGGATCCTAGAGTCTACCCGTCATGCTGTTGATACAGTGCCAGCTCTGGCACAGAGGGTGGTCCCAGCACCACCAGTTCAGGGTCCTCGTCCCTGGTTACTCAATTGGTTAAAGGCTGAGGGATTAAGGACCATCCTAGAGGAGAAGCGCTTATCCACGGATTGTGTGATAGACACTTGTGTGGGGCACACTCTGGCACCAAAGGTTTGATATATTCACCAAGCCCCGTGGCCTATACATTCCCACTTGGGTCTGCGAGTTCTACAATGCATATGGTTACTTAGTACCCCAGGGAAAGAAGAAGGCCACTGCCTTCAAACCGGTAGAGTCGGTGATGGTTTGGGGGAAGACAATGGGATGCAGCAACAATCATATTAATGTTGCACTTGACAGGGCTACAGGTTTTGAGCATGACTACCAGAGCATGATAACGACACAGACTCTGGATGACCTTAAGGAATGTCTTTCTCCCCTCATTTCTAACACCACCCTGAGTGGATTGAGGTCGGAGCCCTTATTGAGATAAAGGACTTGAACATAGCATCTTGGTATTGGTTCGGGTTTATCAGTAGCTGAATTATGCCATCACAAAATGAGTTCATTCTCCGAAACCCAAAGGCAGCCTATGTCGGATCCATCCTCGCCAAGAAGCGGCTGAATTTGGGACTGATTATAGCAAAGGAGATGGCGTGAGGGACAAATAGCGCTAGACGTCCCTGCCATTCCCAGTGCTTATTATGGAGTTATGTCATCGGGCTGGAGTTCCTCATGACGAGAAGAGGGATATTGAGGTTACTCATATATCTTCCACCAATATCTGGCGCATAGAGGTCGAGTATACACGAGATGAGGCTGAAAGGAGGAGAGAAACCCCGGATGTAGACATCGACTCATTACCTGCAGAGGCATCTTTGCCTACGCCGGTCTCCAGGACTTCAGGTACATCTACTTCCACTCCTTCCTAGACCCCAGGTTCTTCTACTGCCTCTCAGCCCCCTAGAGCTGCTAGTACCACTGCCTCCAGTCCTCTAATCACTCAGGTCATGCTCTTCAAGATAGGGCACCTAACCCATTCTGCAGATGTGCAGGCTTTCCGGCTAGAGGTCGAGGTACCCTAGATGATTAAGAATGCCATCACAGCTGCACTGACACCTCTCTAGGCTTCCAATGATGCTCTCACAGTGGGAGTAGTGATTTGACAGAGAGGACATAGGGTGACTACTAAGGTTGTGGCTTTGAAAGTTGAGGTTTCCAATCTTAGGAAGAATGTGGACCATCTGAAGTCCACAAACTTCACTTCGCTATTTGGGTCAGTTATGATCCCCGAGGATCTGAGTACTGCGATTCCAGCCCGTGTTGAGGTACCTCCGGCTACCACTGGAGATGATATTATGGAGGATGTTACTTCTGCTGAGTCTGAGGCCGAGACCGATTAGGAGCAGCTTAGGGAGTGAGATGCAGCTATTTATGATGATCTGGCAGACCTAGAGGGTGCCATGATTGAGACTGCCCGAAAGGCCTCCTTGATGGATACTTCTATAGCAAGCTCTAGTGGAGCCGATGTAGAGGCTACTCTAGGCACTGATGCCCAGTCCCAGAGTGTGACCCTGGTCACTGATGCCCCGACAGATTGAGTGACAGATTGATAAGATCATTCCTTACCTCTGTCTCTGATGTTTTTATTGATTGTTGTTATTTTAGGTTCATTTGAGGACAACTGCTTTTCTTTTGTAGGTGGGGTGAGGTATTTCTATACCTGCCTCTTGTGTTTTGATTTTGTTTGTGAATTTTGGTGAATATTGGGTTTTGTGATCTATAATTGTGTTTTGATATTAATCTTGTGGATATTTGAGCTTGTGGCTCCTTGTTTTGAATGGAATTGGTTTAGACCCAAATTTTAAAATTTTTATGCCACCTCTTTTGTGTGTGATTGTGGTTGTTCTTATGCAAATTTGAGTATCGGTTATGATCAATACCGATGACTTGAAGTGCTCTTAATTGAACGAAATGAATGTGCGGCTACGATGAGGCCAAATGAAGTTGCATAGACAATGTGTGAACTTTTAGCATCTCGTTGTGACTAGCCTGTTATCGAATGAGTCTCTTGTGATGAACATTGCACACTAGCTAGAAAGTGTGGAGTCTTGTTTGATATTGGCGTCAATGCCTTGTGTGATGAGCCTACTTTGAACATTGT
This sequence comes from Solanum acaule, assembly GCA_036250505.1. Classification (NCBI taxonomy): domain Eukaryota; kingdom Viridiplantae; phylum Streptophyta; class Magnoliopsida; order Solanales; family Solanaceae; genus Solanum; species Solanum acaule. Next base: position 966 of record JAJOOR010004776.1, on the reverse strand, counting down.
GTGATGACACTTAGAATTTTCCCCATTTGTTCCGTTGACTAAGTGATGCAAGTACTTGAAATGATCTTAGGCAACTATTTTGAAGAGTGACAATAATTTGACAATATACCACTTTTGTGGCCAACCTTGTGAGAGGTGTGAACCTTGCTTGAACCCCCTTGATCCTTATCCTTTTCTTGGAAGAAACTTGAACAATTGTGACCCCTCTTTATCCATTCACCCATAACTCTCATGAAGTGTGGTTTGTTTGAATAGTCAACTTAGGCCAAAGCCTAAGTTGGGGGTGTGGTGAAAAGACAAGGAAAATCAAGAACTGTGAAAAATCTCCCTTTTGGTAATGGTTTTGAAAAGGATGGAAACCCTCTATGTAAAAAAAAGGGAAAAGAAGCAAAGAAAAAGAATGAAAAAGTTGTGAAATAAGTAATGAAAATTGCAAAACAAATGGGGTGTCCGGTAATTCTTAAGAAGTTGACTAATGGGATGGATTATGAGTATGTTTGAAATGTTAAATAAAATGAGGAAAATGATGTCCATGCCACACTTCAAGAGGGTAGCAGACACTGAGCCTAAATGACCATACCTTTACACTCAGCCCCGTTACAAGTCTTGAAAAGACCTTTGTGATCTTGAGTGAGCTGAAACGAGTGTTGATTGGAAAATAAGGGCAAACTTGTAACGCCCCGAGCAACCCCCGAGCCGCGGACACGGGACCTAGGACCACCAGTGATCCCAAGCTAACCCTGCTGGCATGATCATGAGCATACTAAAGATAATAAACTGATGCGGAAGCTAATTCATAAATAAATCCGAAAAGATGGGGAATACCCATATACTATAACTAAATATATCAAATCTGAGAGTTTAATACAAAGAAATATCAAACTCAAAATACTAAGCTGAATCTAACTATGTCTGAAATAAGCCTCTAAACTGACTAGAAATGTTGGGACATGCCCCAACTAGATC
>JAJOOR010004775.1:0-17271 GCA_036250505.1 Solanum acaule | reverse complement strand
ATATTGGGTAGGTATTTATATATGTCACAAATGTATTATCAAGTTAACAAGATCTTCTAACTTCAAAATATATTATTTTAAAATTTTGTGAGTTCTTTTTAAAAAAAAAAAGAAATTCGCAACAAATGTGAAAATATGTGAATATATATGAATCATTTAAAATTTATCATTAACAAAATAAATTTTAAATTCAGTAATATGGAATAAACATTTTCATTTTGTCCCTACACTAAATTAAAATCTAATAACTATAAAGAAAATAGTAACATTAATTAAAAGTCCTATTTATTTATGTAAGTATAAAGTTTATTAGAAATTCATCTATTGTACATTAATTCTTTAGTTATAACATTATAAATTCTCTTAGTTATTACTAATTATTGCCAATATTATTCACACTCTTTTACGTTCTTTAGTTATAATATTATGAATTCTCATAGTTATTACATTAATTATTTCTATTTTTCATCTTTCCTTATATTAACTTTTGACCAATAATTTTTCATATTATTATATCGCCCCTATATATGTGATAACACGGTGTTGTCATTTTCCCTTGGACGAATCATGCTTGGTTGAATAAATTGAAAATTGTTTACAAGTATATGAACTATATCTTTGTTGGGTGTAAGATAAATAGGTATATATATGATTTCACAGATAAAATATATTCTTTAATTTTAATTTTTAGTTTTTTTCGGTTTAAAATAAAAAAGAAACCTTTCTTAGTTAACTATGGACAATCAAATAACTATCTTTGATTTATGTACATAGACAATTGAGAAGTCAAATATGAGAGCCAACAAAAAGAACGTCATCTATTATGTTATAACTTATAAAATAAAAATTAATATACAAAAATAGTTCTAAAAAATAAAATGTAGTTGTTCTCCACATGATCATATAACATCTAAACAAATTAAGTGGAATACACGTCAAAGCACATTTGGTTAGATGACAAGAAAAACACACAATAAATATCGTCCATAAGGTAATATTAGTGCGATATGATTAATTACATGATTGAACGTCATCAAATTGAAATAAATATATACATTATTGCATGCATTTAACTAATAAAATTTTTCATTGACTATCTTCATAGGTTCGTGTGAATAAGAGATATATGGCGATCCACATTGAACATTCACAAAAGAATCTGCAATATTATTTTGTGCAAAGCTTATTATTCAATTTTTCGCTTAAATTTTCTGAATTGATAATCACGTGCAACGCACGTGTCGAAAATCTAGTATATATATATATGTGTGTGTGATTTTCGTACAAAGTTTTAGTTTTTTCTATTATTCTAAAAGCAAATTCCACACTCTTTAATATAAATTTTTTTTTATCTTCTTCTATTACGTTTCTCTCTAAAAGTAAATTCCACATTCTTTTTATTATAAAAAATTTCAGTTTCTTCTATTAGGTTTTCCTCTAAAAGCAAATTCCACATTGTTTAATGTAAAAAAAAAAAAATTAGTTTCTGCTATTATTTTTTCCTCAAACAAAGAATTTCACATTCTCTAAAAGTCATATTAGCGCCCTTTAAAATTCTATATTTTCTAAAATAAAAGAAATTATAGGACATTTAACTAATCGCAAACGTGAATTTTGATCAAAAGTAAAACAAGATGATTCTATTTTTCTTCTTTTTCTTCTCAAATAATATATATGAACTACATTTTTTTTACTAATTAATTCAAACAAGCATAATACTCTATGGTTAATTTTGCATGAAAATCAGGAAAAAAAAACTCATTTCAGAAACTCTACTTAGTTATAACAAGCAACAAGCAGTTAGTGAACTAATAACCTAATAAAACTATTTAACATAAGTAATTTATTTATAAAAATGATTAGTTAAAGTTGATAATGTACAAGTTTTAAAAAACATCATTTTTATAAAAGTAAAATCTTGTGCAAATGTCAAACAAAACATTTTATCAATCATTTTTGCCATATTGTAAAACTGCAACAGAGTGATTAAATAAAAAAATATTGATATTTGTAAATTGTAATTTATTCTATATATTTATGGAGCAATTTGATAACACTATGTTTATGGAGTAATCTTATTCAGTTTTTTCTCGTGGCTCTTACATTTTTATCCTTCTTTTTTTTTTTATTATTTATAATATCTAAATAATAATCCTTGCAAAGATTAGTTGATGATGAAAAAGACTAGTAGATGTGAATATCCATAATAAAGTAAATGATAATTTTATTTTAAAAATTATCTCAACTATTAGTATATTTTTTGTGTTGTCACATTTCTCAAGTAATAATTTATAATATTTTTTCTATATTATCAATAAATTATTTGTAGAATTATTCTAAATTTACTCTTACTTATTTTTTAATAAATAAAATTATAAAATTAACTGGATTCAATAGGATTAATTAATATTGGTAATGTTATTTTAAATATTTATCAATTAAAAAAATGTATTATAGTTTGTAAGATTTAAGAGTTTTTTTTAATGTTTACCAGTACCACCGCTCTCTCTCTCCACTTTGCCCCTTCATTTTTTTTTCCTTCTGAATCCTTCATATCAATTGCCGATTACTCGTCCGCCATGGAAGAAGGTTCATCGCGACGTGCCAAACGTCCCTTCGTTGAGGACGATGACTCCAATAAAGCTCCAGAGTAACTATTTCCTTCTTTCGTTTTATTTTTTTTGAAAATTTTCATGTGATTTTGTGCCCTAACTTATTCTGAACATACTTGGGGATTCTGCACAGATGAAAGCTCATATTGTTTTGTGATATCGAGTTCGGAATATAAAATTTGAGCTATGTTTGTGATTTCTTAGTAAATAATATTTTGTATATGCTTGAAAACATAGTGGTGAAGCACCCAAGGGTGTGACTTAGTGATTATGAAGTGGTTGAGAACCCTGAGCTCTCACAAAACTCAGTGGAGACAAAGAAATACCAGGTGATTCTCATAGCCTTGGTGGACAGAGTTATTTGGTACCTGGTGGGAGGTGGGAGGTATCCAATGGATTCGGATACCAAGGTCATCAAAAAAACAAAAAACAACTCAAGGGTGTGGATTAGTGGTCAAGGATGTGGGTTGAGGCGTTGAGCATTATGAGGTCTCATGTTCAATTTCTAGAAGAGACAAAAATGCTAGATGATTTTTTTCTATTTGTTCTAGTTTTGGTGGACATAGTTATCTGATATTTGTTAATGGTGGGAGGTGGAATATGTCTCATGGAATTAGTTGAGGTGTGCGAAAGCTGGCGTGAACACCACGGTCATAATAAAAACATAGTGCGAAAGGAAACCAATTTATTTTACTATTGAAATATAATTGATGTCATAAAAAAGTGAATAAGGAAGGGTGTGGTCTAGTAGTTAATGAAGTGAGTTGAGAACCATGAGGTCTAATGTTCAAATTCCAACATAGAGAAGAAAGGTGATTTCTTTCTACCTGTCCTAGCCTTGGGGATAGAGTTACCTTATAGCTGTTTCGGTGGGAGTGACAGATATCTATGTAATTAGTTAAGGTGCGCATAAGCTGGTTTGGATACTATGGTTGTCAAAAAAAGGAAGAAGTGAACTAGGGGGAGTATTTTGTATCAATAGAAAGGTAATAATAGATAAATAAATAAGGAGGTACCTTACTCTGTCAACCAAGGCTTAAATAGATAGGGAGAAATCACATAGTATTTTTTGCTTTTGTTGGGATTGATTTATTATGTCATTATTGTAAGAATTTTAGGAGCTTCCTAGAGGAGTGTAGGAGTATGTACTTGGATTTGCTTTCTTTCAGCTGCTATCTATGTTTGTTTACAACATGATTCTGCAAATGCGCCCAAATTCTATTAGCTTGTTTTTTTCATAATGTGAATTACTGTTGATTTCATATTGATGTGAACCTGGAGAAAAAATCTAGTGGGAATGGGCGGATTGTGTATTCTTAGTGCCTAGAGAATGTCTAGTAAAGAAGGGTGTGTTTGGCCTTGAGAGAACTATGTAAGGAAAATACGTTATTTGTTGGAAATTTAAGGAATTATACAGCGACTATGCCTCATGCCCAAACTAATTGGATCAGTTATATGTAATCTCTATATCTATTTACTCTTACTGTGATCATTTCATTCCAGTCCTCAATAGTTTGTCTTTGAAGATAAAGTAGGAGTTTTCTAAAACTAGAGGTACTCTAAATCTCACACTTGTCCCTACAATATCCTACATTTGGTGGGAATTGTGTTGTTGAAAAGGTGTCTCCATCTTGTCTATTGCCACGATGAAGAAATTACTTGGGTGCCCTGTTTATTAATTTTCCTATCACCAAAAACTAAATTAAAATATATTAAGCAGATGAGATGGTTTTCCAGTTTATTTCTTCACTAGCTATTTGTAATCTTATCAATAGGCTGAAGTCTATGTATCTGCCTGAATCAAGAAGGAATAAAATATGATCCCAAATTTGACTGGTTAATTCTTTTTGCTTGTTTCCAGTTTCCACTTCTAATTAGGAGTAGAAGCTGGAATTGCTTTCTTTTTCAGATTAGAGGTTGTATTTTGTTGTTGAGACTGTCATGAGTTTAGTAGGAGAAAAATTAGATTTTTTTTTACCTATTGTTATTTTCCTTGTAAAGATAATGTGTTTCATGAGCCAGCAATAGCAAGTAATACAACTTCAAATAGCATTTTTTAAAATGTGATATCGTCTGCCATGCTCTATAACAACCTCATTTGTTGGGTTCAAAATTGTTTCATTTTGATGCTGGATTTTAAGGATGTTTGCATTGACATGTTACTTTCTTCCTCAACATCACAGACAGAAGCGTGTAAGGTTCCCAAAGGGTAAGAAGGTAAAGCAGGGCGATAACACGATTGATGGGCGTGAAGATAAACCTAGTGGGCGAACAGATCCTCGCTCTGCTGCCAAAGAGCGTTCGGCACGGCGGAATCAAATAACAGTGGAGCTCCTTGATGAAGAAAACGAAGGTGAAATAGCTGACATATCGCGGGCAGAAGTGGTATATGAGGTTTGTTCCTTCCAACATCTGTTATTCCATAATTGTTTGATTGTAGTTAGGTACTTTGTGGATATCTGATGTCTAGTTCATATCTCTTGATAAGGAAGTGATACTAGGATTAGTACAAACTTTTTTGGGGCTTGGCATGATTTGTGCTGCATTTTTAGCTAGAACAACTTAGATATGGGTAATCTTCTCAAAAAGAGCTGAGATATGGGTGCTCATTTCATAATTGAAAACCATAAATAATCTTGATTGCTAATTATATTCCCCAAGTAGTAAGTAGTAACATAAGCAAAATAGGGACCATCTGTAACTTCATCAAAAAACCCCACTAATACATACCTATAGAATTTTATATTTCAATCCTTTATGCTCTAGAAACAAAGGTCAAGGAGACAAAATGGTGAACTTTCTTGGCATATAACGGCTCATCAAAAGGAATAGCATAATGTTGCATGCCATGTGTAAATGAATCATCATTAGAATTATAATAACTGTGCGCTTCACTTAACAAAGCATGTGCCTTGCTTCTCGCTTTTTCATTTCAAACCTCGCAGACGCTTTTTTGCACTTTTCACTTTTAAATTCACTGAGCATGAATCGTTGTTTGTGTGTCCAATAGACTTGTCTCGTTCTATCTTATGTAGTGTTCTTCCTGGGACTTTATGAACTGTGGGTTTTTGAACTGTACAAATAGAAAATGGGTAAGATTTAAATTCTGCACCTACTTTAATTTGCATAGAGGTGAGAAAAGGAATACAAAGAAGAAAAGAATTTGTCTGAGTTCCCTTGAATAAATTTTTCCTGTTCTTCATACTTCCCTTGCCAATGAAACAATGGAAAGAAAATTTGTAGCTTTACTTCCTTGGTTTCCTTCTGTTTTATTTTCTGAGCATTTTATTTCTTTTATTTAAACTCTCCAAACATAAATGTTAATTAAATTTGATTAATTATGCTTCATGTGCCGTCACATTAAATTTGTGGAGTTATATTGTTATTTGTTCTTTGGTTCGGCCTATAAAACAAACTAAAGCACTTCTGATTATTTGTATTTTAATTACTCTATGGCTAAACTACGTATTTCTTGTTTGTTTGTATTCCTTTCTGATGTAACTAATGGAATGTCTCTGGTTGCAGGAAAATGAAACATTCATTGATGATGGGATTGCAATAGAGCCTTTTAATCTGAATAAAGAGAGAGAAGAAGGTTATTTTGATGCATCAGGAAACTATGTTGAATATTTAAATCAAAATGAGATAAAGGTGCTAGTCTTACATCAAACATTTTCTACCCCCAGGCCCCATTCCTTGCATCTTTTCCTGATCTTAGTATGTGTACAGGACGCATGGCTTGATAGTGTTGATACTGAGAAAAGATATTCTGGGAAGAAAGCTATCAAGATATCAAATGAAGATGAGATTCAAGACCTTACATCAGAACAACTAGGAAAGATGAAGAGGCGAATTGCTGATGTGCTCGAACCAGGAGAAACAGTAACTATTCCCACCTCGTGTTTTCTAGTTTTTTTTTGTTCATTATTTTTAATGGATAAATACTGTTGATGGCATTTGCTTGTAGATTATTTTCTGATATCTTCAAAATATTTTATGTGCTCTCATTTCTGATTCCTTCCGTGGTGGTTTCAACATGAATTTTATCTGCTTTTCCCACATGTATTTATCTCGTAGCTAATGGTTACATATTGATACTGTGTTTGGATGTTACCTTCTGTCTTTGGCAACAGTTGTTGTTTGCATATTATATTTTCTTCATTGTCCAAGCAAAGTTCTTTGTGGCTTTTTGCTGTTGTTTTCAAATGAGAAATGGAGAGGCTATGGTTGAGCAGTTGAGCTGTTAAGATTTACATTGTTATTTTATAACTTTTTGGCGATTTTTGGTTGAACACAAATGAATGAGTCAAGTCCAAGTTTCTTTAATCATATTAGAATTGGAGGAGTTAAAAAAGAACTAGGTGGATTTTATGGGGCTCATTCCCAAGGCATTTAATATTTGAATTTAACAGTCGTGCGCAATTGTGCATGTTAGAGCCAATTCCAGAAATATGTAGGTTGAAACTTTAGAATCACCGCAATATAGTAAATACCTCATTGGCTTTTCTGAAGGAGAAGTTTTGGTGCCCTTTAGAATAGCACATCCTTTCGAAAATTTTGCGCACCCTATAGGAGCTATTTTCATCATTAAATTTCATCATGGTAGTTAGACATTGGCACCATCAACTTTGCATCTGTTATTTCGGCAATTCAACTTGTTTCCTCTACAAATACTTCCTCTAAACACAGCCATCCATTCAATAACAAGTAAATTTAACATATTGTTTGGTATTGCTCGGTCAGTTACTTGCTTGCTTCCTCTGACAGCTTTCCTCTCTCCAAATATGAATAAGTTAATGACAAGATGCTTTGCATCAGACCAGCATACTGGTAAAGTTGGTGCCACACCATTTATTCTTTCCCCCTTCCCTCCCTTGGTCATCTATCCTTGTCAATCAGGATATTCAAGTGTAAGGCCTTCACCCAAAAGTTCCTAATGCCTGCAGGCAGAGGTATGTCATCTGGCATCCAGTCCATTGGGGGTGTTGGCAGGTCACTCTCTCTATTCTCTACAAAAAATCTGTTAAATTCATAGGTTGCTTTGAGGGTACATGTTATTCACTTAAAGGAAGACGGTAGAAGATTTTGTTTGAGAGAAGGCTTTGCTTTTTTGCTTGGAAGGTTAATATCTGAATCTGGTGTGGTGTTTAAGAACACCAGAATACCCTTCTCTTTTACTTTCAATATTTATCACTATTTTTGTTATTTTTTACCATGTTTAGCACTTAGGGTATCAGAGCTGTGATCAATCATCTTGTTTTTGATAATTTCTAGAAGCTGGTTGATTTTAATTTTTTTTTTGATAATGGTAACTGAGAAGCTGGTTGATTTTTGGCCCTTCATTTCCAACCAAACAAATCATGCTGCCTATTTGCAATTTGCTCACAGCGGATTTGCATTGCAGCGAGTTCTCTCGACATTATTGTTAATTTAGACCATACACCATTCGCTTTTTATTCCTGTATTAGCTGCCTCATATATATCTGGCAGGCCTTGTACGATAAAGATATCCACTTGTTATGTTTGAGTACTTCTGCCAAGAATCTTTGTGCTATGAAGTTGATGTTGTTCTCTATTGCTTTGGAACTCATGGGAAGAACGTTTTACTTCAAACAGGTTTTGCGAGGTTTAAGGAGATTGAAAGGTACCTCAAACAATAACAAGGGCAAAATGTCTGTAGAAACTAAGCAGCTGTTTGATCAGCTAACAGAAGATGCTATGAAGCTGATGGAGAATGGAGATTACAGTTAAGTGTGTTTGCATAATAACTGTATTGCAAGGTAATAGTTGAATAGAATACCAAGGACGGTTCTAATCTGTTAGTCTATTTCTTGTTTCACAGATGTGTATGAAGAAAAGCAAGAGAGTTTCCAGCGGGAAGCAGGTACTTGTCATTGTGTTATTCCCTCTTTTCTCTGACATTATATCCACCATGACCATAACTCAAGGAAGTGGAAAATATATGATGGCAGTCTTGTCTTTTTCCTAACCAAACTGGTTAAGACTCCCCCCACTTTTTTTTTTTTTTGTGGGGGGAGGGGGATGGAGGGGGGAATGTGGACACAGAAAAACAGGAAGTAGTAGATTTTTCCCCTGGTTACTGGCTTCGCTTTTATCTACTATAAGGATGATATTGGTGACTTAAGTTTTATGCTAGGGTTCTGAAGTAAAGAACAATTGACATTTCTCTTGAGCTGCATGAGTGAGGGTATTATCTTATTTGCATTTTGTATTGATCCAGAGGGATATGAGAAGTTAGCTCAGGCAAGACAGGGTAAATCCAGTGAATCGATGCAGCTTAAGCCCGATAGTATCCTCGATGAAGGTTTCCTCCCCAGTGGGTCAACTGCTACTGCAGGAGGACATTCTATGCATAATGCAGACATGGCTTCATCAAATTCATACAACTCAGCTAGCAAGAACGATGATGCACTTGACATGTTTGGTGAAGACGATGAAAATATTCCAGCTAATCCTGCCTCTAATGGAGGTAATTTGATCTCTAAACACGTCTAGAATTGACATTATTGACAAATTTAGTCCATTATTCTAGGTGAGAGGAGATTACAAGTTTTTTTTTAGCATATTTCCCCTTTCCACATACGTGACTCCCGCTCAATGTTAACTGTAGGTGATCAGCATGGCGATTATGTCTTCGATGAGTCCTCTGGGTATGTTTTCTACCTTTTAGCTCATTACACTACTTTTCTCCTTCTGCTCATAGTGTGCAGACATCCTAGTAATAAGAAATCAAACCGTGTCATTTTGAAATTCCGCTGATCAACTGGGAGCAGGTTATTGTAGGGTTCTTACATGTTCAATCAAAGAATTACTCAATGTTGTAATTCTAACGGAAGAGGATCCTATGAAATTTATTTGAACATAGTTCTTTCGGAGTTTTCCATTCCAATTTATACTCTTTCAACATTCTTTTCAAGCTAATATTGACAGAAGTGTTTCTGTCGGGTTGCCATTTCATTTGTCAGTTTCCGCCTACATACTCATTTTGGAAGTTCATGGTAGTATGCTAGTTCCTTTACATGATATGATATCCATCTTTGTTTTAGCAGTAGCAGGGACTACCAAATAACTATTGGTTTCCTGCTTGTCTAATCTTTCTACATTGACTTGATAAGAGCAGATATGGGATGTCAAGAGTGATATGAAAGGTTCATATGTTCTATCTGTCTAGGAACTTCAATTCCATTGTTTAAGGAACTGCGCCTCCAAAGTTGGAATCTGTCATTTATGTCATAGTGCATTTATTTTTGTATTGCTGTCTCAAACTTAACTTACTCTTTTTTGTATTTTTCGTCGATCAGTTATTACTACAGTAGCAGTTTGGGCTACTATTATGATCCATCATCTGGACTGTATTGCCATGCTTCATCAGGACAATGGTAATGACACTCAACTGTTTTAACTGACAGAAAGTCTGGATATTGATCTACCTATTTTCGGTTGGTTACTCGCAATTTGTGTAGACCCGATAGTAGTAGTGTGATTTGAACTGTCGAAAATAGCATTTTTGTTAACTGTTTTTCTTTGATGTATCAAATGTAGGTACTCATATAATGATGAATCGGGTATATACCAAGAGGTGCCACAAGCTACATCCGATGCCAATTGAAAGGGACCGAGTTCTTATACAGGAGGAGTGATGGGCCTGGTGATAGTTTTCTTTGACAGAGGTCGACTGCTTTGCTGCATTTGTCAAACTTACTGATACTTTTCTTCGACGGCTTTGCTGCATTTGTCAAACTTGCTGAATCTCAGCCTTTGGAAACACATCATATTTGAGAAATGCTTTTTGCACTCTGCCCAGTGCTCACTGCAAACATCATGGTTGGAATGATATATTTTCGTTTACGTACAAGCAGATATACAGTGAATTCATAGCACGTTGAGAAGATAAAACTTGTTTCTTGTATCTTGTGGTGACAGACATTCTCATCGGTTTCTTGTTCTTGTAACTGCCAAATGCTGCTAGTTTTCAGTGCCTCTCGAACTGTAAAATTGTTGTCTAGTTTGTTTCTTCAGTTCTTATTGTGATATGACTGGAAAGAAAAGGCAGCGCGGTGCACTAAAGCTTCTGCTGCCAAACTACAAGGGTCTATTGTACGTAGCCTTACAAAATCTCTGCAATAGGTTGTTTCCTCGGTTTGAACCCTTGACCTCTTGGTCACATGACAACTTTATCAGAAAGTACTTTTGAGCTAGTGCACAAACAAAGCTGAAATTTTGAAGTCGGAAACATAATAGTGTTAACCTTTTTCGAATAGTTCACAAGTATTTTAAACCATTTTTCCTTTCTAAAATTGAAAAGAAACAAAGGATTCGTGTAAGTTGTTCTTTGATAAACATGTAATACTTGATGATTATTTTTTGTAGTTATGAAAATTACCTAAGTGTTGACAATAACATTCAAACAATTCAATTTAAGTGGCCTACCCTACTTTTTAGTAGTTTTATTTAATTCTTCCCAAAATTTTGATTTTACTAGTTCACCAGATGAAAAGTGATTAATCATTGGTCGATTGAATATTTTTGTCTCAATAAGAGCAAATGATGATGCACCGATAAATTATATTCTATAAGATTAGTTATCTCATATAAGAAGTACGATAACATATCTCATCTATATATAAAAATAATGAGATAAAGTAATTCTACAACTAATTAATTACTTACAATCAAGTGTAAGACAAAATATTATATTGTCCGTTTCAATTTATTTATCATATTTTTCTTTTTTGTTTGTTTAAAAAGAAAATGTCTCTTTCTCCTTTTAGCAACTTTTTAATTTCTATTTTTCATGACAGCCTTTAATTTAAGACAATAAAATTCAAAAATTTACTTTACTTTCTTAAACTTCATACCAAATCAAAATAAAACGAAAAAAATATCATATTTTATACGAAAATTATAATCCTTATCCTGCCAACCGACCCACAATTCTAAAGGTGGATTATTCCATATCCAACAACTCTTGAATTTAACACAAAAATATTGAGCAACCGGTAAAAAACAAATAATTTAACTGACACGTGTCAGTTTCATCCTACATGGACCAATCAGATTAAAGAAACAAATCACATCTCAACCTTTTTTTCTCGTCCACAAATTTTGATTCTCCCTTTCCCCACACCCCTTGAAGCTTTGTCCACCACAAATTAGATCACACTGCCACGTGTCATCCATTCCTTACACTTCCTTTTATATATATTTAAAAAAAATCACTAACTTATTCAATTCAAATAATTTATTTAATGCTTTTCATTTTCAAAGCAAATACAGAAGTCTCTGAGATTTGTATCAAATTAGGGTTGTATAGCTCAACTGTTTATTATCCGGCGAAGCGAATTCGTGACTTTCCGGCGAGGTACTGTTTTGTTTCAGAGTTTTTGCGGTGAGATCTCATATTTAATTTGTGTACACTTTTTTTTGGTTAGTTTGATTGTGTTTTGTTGTTTATTGATTTGTGAATTTGAGGAGAAGTGGTTTTAGCTTATGAATTTGATTTTGTTTGCTGAAAATGAAAAAAAAATGAATTAACTTTGGAAATTTGTTGTTTACTTAAGGCGAGAAAGAGTTTTCAGCTTATGAACTGATTTTGTTTGTTAAAAATGAAAGAAAATAATTGACTCTGGAAATTGATTTTTACTTAAGGAGAAGAGTTTCCAGCTTATGAACTGATTTTGTTTGTTGAAAATGAAAGAAAACAAATAACTTTGGAAATCGATTTATAGTAAATGGTTATTTGGTTATTCTTCTTCTGCTTCTTTATTGTTTTATTGCTGTATGAATTTAAGGAGGACTGTTTTCAGCTAATGAACTGATTTTTTATTTTTTTTTGCTGTAAAATGAAAAAAAAACGAATAGCTTTGGGAATTGATGTTTACTAAAGGCAAGAAGAATTTCCAGCTTATGAACTGATTTTGTTTGCTGAAAATGAAAGAAAAGAAATAACTTTGGAAATTGATTTTTAGTTAAGGAGAAGAGTTTCCAGCTTATGAACCGATTTTGTTTGCTAAAAATGAAAGAAAACAATTAACTTTGGAAATTGATGTTTACATATGGAGAAGAGTTTTCAGCTTATGAACTGATTTTGTTTGTTAAAAATGAAAGAAAACAAGTAACTTTGGAAATTGATTTTTAGTAAATATTTTATTTGGTTCTTCTTCTTCTTTATTGTTTTATTGCTGTATGAATTTAAGGAGAAGAGTTAGCTTATGAACTGATTTTGTTTGCTGAAAATGATATAAAAGAAATTCCTTGAAGGTTGATTTTTACTATTTTCAAGCTGATTATATGACTTTGCTGAGATTGATTTACTATTTTCAATTAGTCGAGTCTTTGTAAACTGCCTATTTATTCATTTATGCTTGTTATTATTCACTGTTGTACTGTTGCATGAACATTATGGATATAAGCATATGAGCTGACATATCTCTTTAGTTCTCTTACTATAGTCATTTCATTTTTTCTTATTAATGTGCATTGTACTTGCTTCATCTCTCTCTCTCTCTCTATGTGTGTGTGTGTGTGAGAGAGAGAGAGAGAGTGTGTGTGTGCTTTTGTTTATTTTTTTAGAATATATTTGTCAAATACATTGATCTTAGCTTCTTCCTTTGCTATTACTACTCATACCCTTAAAGAGCAGACTTTTCGTATCTCTTAACAGTGGAAATAATCTACCTTAATTCAAACTATGATAATTTCAATTTAAAGAAATAAATGCTGTGTTCTACTTTTGATTTACTCATTTTAAGGAAGCATCCTCTGCAGTTATTACAGATAAAATTTTGGAACTGGTGCTACAGCTTGAAGATATAGCTTTGGATGAAGTTTGCCTTAGCTATGATCATATAGTCCCACATCCTAGTTGTGAACATGCCAATGAGTTTCTCTCCCGGATTGATAACTGTAAGGAACCCTGGTATGAAGTAATTGGTTTGTTAAGAACCATAGGAGGTCAATCTACTCTTAAATATAATAATCAGCAGAAGGGCAAAGAAGTTCCTCCTTTGAATAAGGACAATGTTGGAGAAGGACTCAAGGGCTGATAGGCTTGATTGCGTGTTCCCTTCTAAACATGATAAGGACTCTGTTGAAGAAGTTTCAAGTTTATCATCTGAGAATACTAGGACATCAAATGATTGCTCCAGAAGTAACAATGTCGACTCCATTAGCAGTGAGGTTTATCCCAATGACCCCACTCTGGATGATAAGAATGCTGCAGTTAGGGAAAACTTGCATAGCTATCCTCTTGGTCCCGTTTCTCAGGCAGATGATGATCTCGGTTTTTTTGATAGTAATCATGAGGATAAAAACACTACCGAGCTCTTATATTATAACTGGCCTGAGATGGAAAATTTTGAGGATCTTGACAGGATGTTCAGGTAATTGTTGTCTCTAGAGTTTTTCATATGATTTTCTTTTATTATTCAAAGGAGACTAACCTAATACTTTATGATTGCTCACTGTTTATAATATCTTCCAGAAGTTGTGATTCAACGTTTGGACTTGGAGCTAGTATTGAAGATGACCTTGGTTGGTTTTCGTCATCTGATGTTATTGAAGGATCTGGAGGTGGATTGAGGTCAGATTTTGAGTTTCCCTTCTCAACATCCAGTGCACTTGAAAATATCTCTGGAATGCAGGAAGCTTCCAGGTCAAAGGAAACAGACAGTTCAATTAATGATTCTGGCGCTAAAGATCAACCCTTTAGTCAGACTGGCAGTTCAATGCCATCAGAGGATGAATCAGCCGTTCCGAGTCATCTATCTTTTGCAAATGGCTCAAGTGATTCAGATTTCAAGATAGTGGCCAAAAAGAAGGTAAATTATTAATTTGGTGTACATCGGACCTTTTGTTTTGCCTTTTATTCCGCCTCAGCTTAACCTTTAAGGTGTTCTATTTGAAGAATGTTGAATTCAATGGTGGAATTAGGTTGAGATTATGTCTAACATTCACACATGAACTAGTGATAGAGTGTTACTGGTGTTTAGTTAACGGTGAAGTGTGTGTTCATCTCATTTAAAAGGTTAAGTTGTTAGAGAGAGCACACTTTTATTTACTTAATTATGTCTCCAACACTCCCCTTCACATGTGGGCTTGATTCTTTTTCATGGGCCAAACATATGGAGATTCTTTTTTGTTAATGGGTGGCAATGAATTTCGAACCCAAGACATGTGGCTGCTTTAATACTGTGTTGATTATGTCATCATCTCATCTAAATGTTAGATATAAACACTATTACTACTTAATTATGTCTTATATAAGCACTCTTTCTTTTCCAAAATCTTGTCTTAAGCAAAGATGGACATACGTTCATTGATGAGGTTCACTGTCACCGGCAACAATGGTTTTGACTCTATTTTTATGCATAAAACTTCTCAAGAAACTAATATATGAACAAAGTGTCTCTCCTCTTCTAAGGGGACAACTGGGTGCACTGTTTCAGCTAAAGTATTCTGATAATGAACACAGTTGAAGCAAAATTCTTCATTTCTTCCTCACCTCAGTTGTGGGACCTTCCCGTTTCTCCTGTTCTCTTTTCCTTTAGTTTCTTTTTTGTTTCTGATTCTTCATTGGTTTTTACTCCTCAAAATCAACTCTTTACAGCAATATTAGGAAAGGATGAGTAGGTGAGCAATGTATAGCACTCTTTTCTATTTTAATTTTTTTTGGGAAATGTTAACAATTTAATACATCAGTGTACAAAAATTGTGCCAACAACCATAATTTCAGACATGACAACCTGATCAAATACTATCCTATACACTTGCAGATATTCGAAAATCTCCAAGATAGATTCAGTAGCCAGTGTGAATCTTTTTTTACACAAAACAATGAAATAACAAAAGTGAATTTATCTTGATCTTCTGAATCGGACTACCGTTGCTTTCAAAAACTCTCTGATTCCTTTCCCTCCAGACAGACCACCATATGCAAGGTGGTATCCTTTTCCATCTCCTTTCTGCCTGGGTATAAGATGACTCCTCTGTTTCAACATCGTACTCTGTTTTTTCCCCTACTCTCTTTTCCTCCCCCCCCCCTCCCTACCCCCCTCCGCGTCACTTTTTCTTCTAGAAATGAATCTTTAGAAGCAAAATCAGGAGTAGGTGAACCAGGGAAAGGTGCTATTTGCAACATTGTATACACAAATTTTCCTTTTCTTTTCATATATAAATGTTACTCTTCTTTGTTCCATTTTATGGGATGCTGTTTGACAGGGCACAAAATTTGAAAGAGAAAGTAAGACTTTTGAAATTTGTGGTCTAAAACAAGTCTTACATATTTGTGTGATTGTGGTAAGACGAGAATTTTAAAGTTAAATATAGCAAGACATCATTTCTTTTGGGAGAACTAAAAACTAAAAATGCATCATATAATTTGGGACAGGTGGACTAGTTTGGAAAATTGTAATCCATCTTTGAAGAAATGCATTTTTTTTCTTGTGTTGTTGGTCGGACTATGGTTCCTGCATCGATAATGTAAATTTGTTTCTATAGTTGATTAATCAGGTGTGATTCAAACTGAAAACATTCATTTTGCTTGTATTATTTGATAAAGATGTGTAATGATGAATTGGTTGTGAATATAGGATATCTCTTAATTAATACAATTTGAACCTTACAGATATAAAAAACAAACTCATCGTCCAACTGGTTTATGATCTTCAGATTTGAAAACAATATGAATTGAATAGAATTAACCCAAAATCAATCTAAACATGAATCTAATTATGCCAAAAGCAATAGAACAGAACAAATATATGTCCCTCTTTGAACTTTCTAGGCGTTACCACCACGTTAAAAGGCAATGGTGCACCTGTCACCTTAAAATCCTAGGTCCGATTCTGGTGTTGAGTAAAGTAAGAGTGTTCTAGAGTTCCTAACTCTCTGTATGTGCACATTCTAGTTGATGCATTCATCCTGATATTAGTGTTATCAATGATCTGCTTCTTTCTAATCTGTTTATGGGGTTACAGATTGATCTTCACCAAATTAACTCTAAGCTCCAGAATCGATCTGAGGGAAAAAGAAAACATGTTTACCTGGAAAATGGGGAGACATTTAACTATATTGATAGCCTTCCAGAAGAGAGAAAGCATCCTACTGCAATCACTGGATCTCAGGCTCTCACATCCACAGGTATTCAGCAGCACAAGCAAGTTGATGGATCTGATTTTGGGTATTTTCAGGATGGCTTTTCTTACTTATCTTCAGATTACAGTCATTCAGATCAGACTACGGTTTGTCCAACCCTATCCACAATTAAATCTAAAAAAAACAGTCTCGTGCCTCTTTCTGCTAAGGACTCCTGTGCGACAAATCAGATGCAGTTGATGGAAAGCTTACCTGATCCTTCTTTTCAGGTGGATGGTATAGGAACAAATGAAAATATGGTGGACAAGCTACTTGACCATTCTGTAATTAAACATGAAAACAACAGGGATCTTGGAAGTGTCAGCACAGGAATTCCAGCAGAAGTAGGTTCCTCTATTGTAAAGGAGAGCTCTTGCACAAGTTCCGGGTTGAATGAAATTTCTGAGGAGGCAGATAGTTTTCATCAGCTTCAACATGTCATGGAACGGGTATAAAATCTCAATGAAAACTAATATGCATTTTTGATATTGTTTGGTGATGAGTT
>JAJOOR010004774.1:0-37732 GCA_036250505.1 Solanum acaule | reverse complement strand
ATAAAAAAGACAATTCTAAATTAATAATATTTTGTGCATATGTGTAAATATTTAAGACATCTTGTTATAATTTGGTGTTAGGCTACTAATTTTATTAAAACGTTTATGACACAAATTCAAGACATTTTCTTTTAGAAAAAAGAAGAAAAACATAATACCTAAACTTTTCTAGAGCAAACAAGTCAGCAAATTCTTGTCTATCTCAAGAATAACTTGAACTAATAAAAGTGTCAAGAGCTATTGATGAGCCTAATCAAGAAAAAAAGAATGTCAATAAATAGGGCAAGAGTGGAAAAACAAAATAAAAGTAGGCCACGTCTCTCTAAAATGCCAACACATTAATCTGAGTGGGTAGCCTTTTCTTTGAGAATATAGTTTAGGAATAATCAAAGGGTAGCCTTTTAATTTTGTTTTTAGGGTGTACCATATTCCAACATGCCATCAACCATCACGTGCCAAGGAAATAAAGAGTTCGAAAGAAAAAAAAATTATTCGTGTAATCTTATTCCATAAAACTAGCACAGACTTTGTATTATCGAATAAGTACACACGAGACTACTAATTTTATAAATAAAATCTAAAATTGCAAGCAAAATTTCAAAGTTCTTGAAAAGCAAATAGCAAACAGTAATACCATGAATATTTTGAATATACAAATTAAATTAATAAACAAAATACTTATAATATTTTTTGAAAACTTACCTGTTCAAAAGGAAAAAAAATTCAACACCTGTTTGAAATAGAGAAGGAAGACATTAATAATGGAGAGAGAAGGGGACACATACAAAGAGAAAAACAATGACGTATGCTGATATTAGAGAGAGGGGCGTATATTGAGAAAAAAAATGATGTTTGAGCTTTATGGCGAAATAAATTAGCGTTATAAAGGAGTCGGAATAGAAATAAGACTTTCTCATAAATCTGAACGAATCAGATGCTTTCAGACCCATTAAGTGATTTAAAAAAAATAAAATCAAATGCACTTAATGACCTATTGAACCATTCAGATTTAAACCTCCATTAAATGTAAACAAATGAGTCATAACTTTGCATCATTGATCAATCAATACATATAATCAAATTTCTATACTTCAAATAATAAAACAAATTTTAATTAGATTATCCTATATTCATTTAAAAGAACCAAAATCTTGATATATTATCATATTTACTCAAGGGGTTAGGAGGATACAACTTGTCTAGTATTCAAAATCATAATTATCAATGAACATAGATAAGGTGAAATTAGATAATCATAAGCACAATGACAATCATATTTTACATAAGCTCTTGTAGGAAATCTTTAGTGTATATTTGGTGAGCTAAGTCTTTGTGAAAAATCGTGTTTCATGGGCGAAAAATAGTAAAAAATAATAATTACTCAACCATTTTCTCTTTCTATTAAAAGGGAAATACAAAAATCAATAAACATTTGGATTTATGAGAAACAACTTTTGTTAGTATGATTCATTTTACCTCGTTATATAGAAAAAAAAATTAAGATCATTCCAAGGGTTGACATTTGATGATAAATTAGGAAAAAGTAAAATACAATGTTAAGACCTAATCGAATTTTAAGAGAAAAATGACATACTTGTTATAGAAAATTAACTCATGTTACTTGATAATATAATTTGAAAAAAATAATCATATTTGCATAAAGTAGAAAAAATAGTCTTAGATTAAAATTTAATTCAACAAAAATATTTTTTGTTACTTTATTTAATTTAATTCATGGATTAGTTATATACCTCATACAAGATTTTATTTTATCCATAGTAAAAGGAAGGATAAATAATTCATGGTTTAACAACCCTTGGATAAGACCCCTAAATGACTAAACTATCCCCAATATTTTTTCTTAAAGTTCATTTGTAATTTAATGTCTTTTTTTTTAAAAAAAAAATCTAATTTATATTGGAATAGTTATAAATATTCTTTTAAATTCTCCAAATCCGTTCAATGTAATTTGATGATTTCACAAACTAATATTTTTTTTTCAATGTTTGATTTGTTATATTGGGTTGATTTTTTTCGGGGGTTTTATGTAATTCGTCGATTGACCACTTGAACTATTTCTTTCCTTTTTTTAAATAAGCTTCGTGTATTTGAACAATTTAAGCAGCCTTAAATCTATGTTAAGCTTAAGGTATATTTGACCATCTAAAAATTAGAAATACACCATGCTATCAAGGATTTCCGTAGTGGCACATCACTCATCAAAATTAAATAATTTTCTATTTATATTTTAGTATTTAACATGACTAATTAAATGAAATAGAAAATCCCATAATAACTCAAGAGTATATAATAGAAAATAAGCTTTTTGTAGAGTTTTAAACCAAACACAAAATTAGATGGAAAACTATGAAACAAAAATTTGATAAAAACTAATCCCTTCACTACGAAAGTCTGCATTATTAATCCATCCATTACTAATCCTGCATTATGCATCTTTCTACCAAACGGACCCTTAGGGGTTTACAAGCTAATATATATATATAATTTTCTAATACAAATATAAGATCTACGGAAAAGTTACTGAGTTCATCCAAACCCATGAACCCCGCTTAGCTCCGTCTCTGTCTGTCATGGGGGTGAAACTTTAACACCTTCTCCAGAACTGGTATGATCACCCACAATGAGACCAGTTAAACCATTTTCATAAACAGCAACATCAACATCCCAACCAGAAGGAACGATTTCCTCAATTAACGTCCTGACTTGAACCAAATCAGTTTCTTTCTTTTTCATCATTAACGCGAATTCTAGCTCCACAAGTAAATTTGAATCAATTTTTGGATTCCAATCGATTTCATCGATGTATAGATCAGAATTTTGCAGCTCAAAATTATCAAAAGGCAAATTACGAAACTCAGCATAAAATTTGTTTTTAGCATCATAAAATGCTTTTTCACCAGCTGAATCATCCCAATTTAGTATTTCATAATAAAAACAAGTATTTTCCTTGTAACGCAAGAAATTTTTCCATGATTTGAATGAACTATTCTTTAAGCAAAATTGCTTCTCCCAAAAAGGAATTATTACTGGCCCCCAAACCCCTAAAAAAAAAAAAATTCTAAATAGAATTAGGATTAAAAAATTAATAATAAGATAAATCAATCAAATTAGTTATGGTATAAAGTATGTACAAAGAGTGATGCGAGCTGAAATAACTTTTTTTGGTTAAGTGATTTTTTTTGATTTTCTTTTGACGTTTTTCTGATTAAACTTTCGTGTTTCATATCATTTATTTAATGTATCTAATAGAACGCGAGTTCATAAATTTCAATAAAGGAATTCAATTGAATTCTCTCTTGAATCATTTTTGAATTACATAACACAAGAAATTTTGATCTTTGAATTAAAGAAAAAGTAATCTTACATTTTTGAGTTGTTCTTCTGCTTTGCCTTTGCTTGTAACATTGATATTTTTTTGATTTAAACTCCATAATTATTATTTTTTGTGTTGGAAGTAACAAATTAGGACTTAAGAAGAGGTCTATAAATAATTAGCACAATGTGAACAGTCTTAATGTGAACTTTATCTATATAGGAAAAAAACTACAAATGACAAAAATTTCAGATAGAATTTGAACTACAAAATTTGACCAAAAAAGTTAATAATTCTAAATAAGTATACTTTTAATAAATATAATTAATTATAGATATACAAGCAAAAATAGAAAAAAGTGAGGTATGCAATTTCAAAATTTTACCAATTTAGCATGGATTAAATTTAAAAAATCATTATATATAGAGTTTTTTCTTAGGAGAATCACTTTGATCAAGTTTATGTTCTTTTTTTTATTTTATTATTTATTTCTACTTTATGCAAATATGATTATTTTGCTATGATCACCCACAACATCTTCAAATGATTTTTTCCTTTCTTCTTAGAAAAGTGAACACGAGAATAAAATAAGAATTCAAGAACAAATATCTCACATACACATGTGATATGCATACAACACATATTTTTAGGTGTTGGTTGATGTCGTCTAAACTACACCCTTTTTAAGGGGTTAAAATGGTCTATACAAAATATAGTAATTCAACTAGATTGAGGTAGAATTCAAAAAGAGTGTACTAGAGATTGCTTATCATGTGCTATTGAGATTCAAGAAAGTATCTATTATGGAAGAATTGAGGTTTGTTACTATGATCTACTAACTACTTAGTTTTATCAACAAAGAAGACGAACTATGGTTATTGTTCTTAGATATAGGAACTCCAATAAATGCTTTACTATCCATCCATTCATTTAGGTGTTCATTGAGCAAATATGATAAATTTATAAGTTTTCTAAAGCCTTTCGACCACATTAAGAGGTTGTTTTCAGGCATTTAGATATCGAATTAATTTTTTCATCCATCAAAATCCTCAAGTTAACTATATCCTCTCTGTCTCAAGTAATTAGATGGTGGTTGGTAGCACCAAATTCCTATTAATAAACTTTTTTTCCTAATTTGCACCTTCATGTGTCAGTTGAGTATATTCACTCCCTTAAGATTAAATCGTAAGGGAGTAAGAACTATCAAATAGCTATGTTAGGAAGGTTATTAGATAACTATTTTCTCCGATACAATTTATATTATGCAGTTTGACTGTGCACAAAACCGACGAAATATGGAAACAGTTTGCAATGTTTTAAAAAATCTGTTTATATATCATAGGAGAAGAAAAAGATGCCACATGTCAGCGCCACAAAATTTTAGAAATTTAAATTATAAATAATTAAATATTATAAATTTGAAATTTGAAATAAAAATAGACACATGTCATCAACTTACACAAATAGTGACAAATTTCAGCATTTTTTTTTAAAAATAATTAATATTTTTAAAAGATCCAATTTATAAAATTTGTAAAAATTGATTATTTTGTTTTTTAAAAAAACATTTAGTCTATGACAGGTTTAATATTTCAAGAAAATCAAATTTATAAAAAAAAAAATTAAATAAGATAAAAGAGCACTTCCATATGTCCACAATAACCGTCATAATAAATTAATTTAATATTTAAAGTTTTAATTGCGTGACCCACTTTGTCTCATGTATTACTATATATATATATATATATTGAAAAGAAGAAAAAAATTTGGTTCCTGATAAAACTTTGTTAGAGCTTTCTGGTTCCCAGAGATAGTTCTTATTGAGGATGATCCTCTTTCTTCGTTAGATTTAACATCTTTTTGTATTGCTTGGCTTTTACCTTTGTCCAAAGACTTAGGTTTCGGCATATCAATGAGATGTTTTCGGCACTTGGTGCTAGTGGGACGTCTCCTGCCACTTTTTTAGGATTAATATTCCTTTCAGGATTGGAATAAACAACATCCAAAAGAAGAACAATATCTGGTCTTTACCAAATTCATCTACAATCTCCCTGAAGAAAGTGGAGAAACATTTGGAGTTCTAGGAACGACAAGTTTATTTCCACGAATCTCCATATTTCCAAACGGATCACCAGGGTTTACAACCAATTATTTGAGTTCGGGTACTTAGATCGAGTTTATGCATAAGCAGATCTAAATGAATTATCAGAATTACCTAAGCAATTGGTTAATTCGGTTAAAACATATGCCCAAGGTGAAGGAGTTTATTGCAAATTTTTTAGAATCAGTAAAATCAATAGGAAGTGAGGACTTCTTTGAAGAATTATATGAAGAATATTCAACCAGTTCAGAGGAATTTGAATAAATGAATAAGGAAATTCAAAAAGAAGAAGAAGATTTAGTTCAAATTTTAGAAACTGAAGAAGATCAGAGGGGATACGCCCTAAAGGCAACTTTTGATGGAGAAATATTTAGATAAATCCAAGGATTAAAATTAAATCTCAAAACAGAAGATAACATATTTAATAGAATGCAAAGAATGTTTGCAAGAAACAAAAATTCCTATCATGAATATCAGGAAATAGAAAAAGTTATAGAAATTACTCAAACAACAGGAAAACATAAATTGAACCTGTTAACTAAACCAATGATCGACCAAATACTTAGAAAAATTCCCGAGAAGAAAAGAAAAAAATGAACTACGTCCATTTAGGAGGAATTCAAATTTTGGTCAAATCAACTTTTAAAGAAGGAATTAATTGTCCTATAATCATTAATATCTCAGACGAAAGATTCATGAATGCAAGAGAAGGAAATCTTGGTATAGTTGAAGGAAACTTAGCTTATACCAAACTTCTATTTACCTACTACCCTAGGTTTGTATTTCACTGAAAGATGCAGATTTTAATGATGCATTGAGTCTACATTTCCAGATCAAAAGAAAAGATCTTTTTTAACCAGGTAATCATATAATGAGCATCTATTATCAAGCTCTATATACGGTTACCAACTCCAATTATGGAAAAGTATATAAAAATAAAGAAATGATCGAAATTGATCAATAATGCACCGGAATAGCAAGAATTGTTGGAGTAGAAATTCAACAAGCTCAAATTCCTGAATTGTTGGAGTAGAAATTCAACAAGCTCAAATTCCTAAATGATGATTTAAAGAAAAAAATCATAACTATTATTACATTAAAGAAATCAGAAGAAGATTTTTATATGTATGAAATAAACTATGAATACAATAATGAAGTTATAGATGATATGAATACTTCTGATTATTATTTTTCAGAATAAATGAGTTTAAGAGAAGTCATCGAACTATTAAATGACTTAAAAGAAAGTCATAAACATTATTATTTCTAAAGTTAATAGAATTAGAAATAATATCTCTAAAAGAAAATCTTCCAGGAAGAATTACTAACATAATAAAAAAACTGAAAAATTTGACAAAAAAGTAAGTCAAAAATATATAAATGAACTCTTAGCAAAAAAGTTTGCAAGCAAAAGTTCAAGCAAAAGCAAATGGTGTAGAGCTATTCTATGCTTCCAAGCTCTTCTTCTTATTATATGCAAATGTTGCTGAATATTTTTCATTGAATATGCTGATGCATGACTTGATTTAATGTTTTGTTATGCATTACTTTAGGATTTAATCAATAATTTTTTATTCCCTATAGGTACTAAGTATTTCTTTTACGTATAGGTATGCTAATATAATATAATTTGTTTATAGAAATAATAATATGTAATAACAAAGTGTGCGTGTATACCTTCCTTCTTTTAGATCGATGAATAGTCCTTATCACTATCGTGGTAGTTCTCCTTTAGGCTGTGAACAATATTTCACCCCAACGACCGCAGTCTCTTGGCTACTTCCTTACTATTCTTCCTTCAGGCTGAAGATCGCAACCTCCACTTTAAAACTATTCTAGGAACTTAGAGAAGAGAGATATAAAAACCAACTTTTTATTTCATATTATTATTTTTACAACCAAACTATACTATATTATTTATACTCACAACATAATAAGAAATACTTTTCCCTGGCGGGAGAAGTTTCTACTCACTCATACTCTCAGAGGTACCTAACATTTTTTCTCTAATGGATGTTTTAAAGAAAATATAGTCTACCTCTATTCTGAGAAGTTCCTATATATATATCAACTGCATAACTGTTTAACATTATAAAAAACTATTACTTCCAATATATTTCAAAAAATTTCAAACTTATATTTTATTATTCTCATGTTTTTGATGATATCATTTTTGCAAAAATGACTATTTCTATCTACAATATGATTGGAGGTTTTGCAAATAAAGATTAATGATTATTTTTTTGGGTGACAACTTTGACGTGTCAAAATTCTAGATGAATATACTTTTGGTGGTAGATCTATTGTATTATTGCTAAAAATATATGTAAATATTTTTATATTTATGTTTTTCTTTTAAAATAACAAGACTTTTTTTTTAAAAAAAAGAACAATTTTCTTCAAGACATTTATTAGATTGCTTGAATTTATTTTTTTAAATTAGTGTTACCAATTTTTATTATTATGATTGTAGTTATTTTTTGAATGGTAAGTATGATCGATGATGGGAGGAAACTGTAGTTACCTTAATATGGTTAAAATCATGTAACCTCACATCTATAAAATGATGATTAACATTTTCTCTCTTTACTTTGTTTGAAGATATATATAGATTGCCATACAAATTTATTTATTTTTTGTTTCTTATTTCAATAATCTTTTAATATTTTTATTTTTCTTAAGGCAAAATAGAAGCCCGTCGAGAAGAATTTGACATTGGAAAGAAGTTCTAGCAGTAAAATTACAATACAGAAGAAGCCAAGCCTGAAAGAAATTTTTGATAAAAGACATTGACGCCTGAATCAAATATAACATAAAATATCTATTTAATCAAGTGTTTAAACAAATGCATAATGATATTCGGATTTCAAAAAAAGCAACAAAAATGTAAATTACCTAAGTTTGCGAGGTCTTTAATTTGTTAGTGACTTTTAAATTATATTGAGAATAGGTCATTAGGATTTGAGTGTCATTTAATATGTGAAATTGAATAGATTATTTGATTTCTTATATTTGTTTTGATCGGGTATAATACAAAGTATAGTTTTTACCCCAAAAAGAAGAAGATATAATTTTTTCTCTCTCTTTTATTTAACTTGACTTATTCTTGATATGGTGTTTTTCTTTATTGAAGTTCTTATTTATTATACTCATAAGTTTTAAAATTATTATCCTGAATTCAAAGAAAAATATGCATGCATTACGCTTAACAGTTATAATTCTGTTTTGTTAAATTAATATTTGTTTTTTTTTTATATCTTTTAAAAGTCCTTTTATATAAAACTATACACTAATGAAAAGAATAGTTTTATAACTCATCAGTCCTCATTATACTGCTAGATAAATTGTGTTGATAATCTTTTATTTTATCAGTAGTTATTATAAACTAAATAAAAAATAAAAAATCACAAAATAAATAATTACAATATTTTTAAATAATTACGTCACATTAAATATATATTTTTAATAGTTAACATCATTTCTTCTTTATTTAGTAAATTTATATTTGCTCATTGATTATTTTGTAAAAATAAAACAAAATAAAAATATAACAATTATAGAGTGTTAAACAATAATTATACGCAGATAATTTTACGTCTTAGATATCAAATTTCAAAAGATTAAAATGTAACAATTTTAATATATATATTTTGGTAAAAATGTAACAAAAAAATAATAATGAAGGAATTTTTAACTGTTCCTATTTTCTCTCCACTTTTCTATTTTAAAATTTTAATTTTTCAAAATTATTTGGATAAGGAAAATTATCTTCAAAATCTAATCTAACCGTAGTATATAGAGTATCTATACATAAATTCTTTTGATGATTTAATTTTTCTCCATCTTCTTTGTATGTGAATTTTTAATGATTTTA
The DNA here is from genome assembly GCA_036250505.1 of Solanum acaule. NCBI lineage: Eukaryota > Viridiplantae > Streptophyta > Magnoliopsida > Solanales > Solanaceae > Solanum > Solanum acaule. The sequence goes on along the minus strand of JAJOOR010004774.1, from coordinate 28,423 downwards.
TGTTTATTTTTTATTTTTTGCAGGATGATTGGTGCGTGAATTCACTAAATTTGAATCTTTATTTTCATTTTTCAGATATTGTTAAAAAAATATTATTTATACATATTTAAAGTGTATCATTTATTGGATAATAATGTTATTTGATAACATTATTGTTCTTTTTGTTGTTGATATTATTAGAAAATGCTTATTACTAAAAGAATTTATTCACCAAAAGTTCATATGTTTTTATTCTATTTTATTCATGTGATATATCTCATAATGTGGTAAAAATCGTATACTTCTTAATATCTTTAAGTTGGTAATTGTTTGATATATCAATGTGATGTTTTCCTATATTTTTTTCTTCATTTTTTTGATAATCTAACGAGTATTATTGGTAGTGTATTACACAAATATTGCATGCATGCTAGAAATATGTATTATTTTGCAAATTTGTATAATTCTTTGTCACTATCCAACCCACCGAGCCGTGCGGGCACCTACATAATATCACCTAAGTAGGAGAACCCTCATATCTCAATAGTTAAAATATGCGGAATGCTAAATAAGCAGAAATAATTATACTAACAGAATTTTATAAAAAGAACCTTTAACTCAAATTCGTTTAAGTCTTGTAAAGTAACTAACACCCCTAAGGATCTAGTCTAAATAGGTACAAGAGCTACTAAGAGTACAACTGGACATACTAAATAAAAGACACAACTCCCACTATGCGAAAGGAAAGATAGAAGCTCCTGGAGAATTTCTTCGTCTTCACCTAATGGAACATCACCAATCCTGCATCCAGATTATGCCAAAAAGGCATAACATGAGTAGTATCACTATAAAACCACACGTACTGGTAGGAAACATCGGTCAACCCAACGCCCACCACATAACATAAGAAATCAACTAGAAAGAACACGTAATAAACCACTCGCTTCTCCACCTTCACCCTCTCTTGAATACCTCAGGATTACACTAGTACCCTTACTTCTAACCATCTTCTCAGACCACCTATTTACCAGGTTCTTGATTATAGCCTAACCATTCTAATGCATAGAAAGTCCGCTATACAACTACAAGCATTCCGACTAACCACCCAAGACATACCCTTACTTTCTTGTTTTCATTACCTAGCCCTTGCCACATGGTACGTTATATCACGCTTCCTAACTACTAACCATAAATCCCTTCATCCAAGGTGAAATCTACCTAAGTATTCACATCACGTACACTACCTCCACTTCTCACCCTTGCAACATGCGGACAACCCTTTACTCTTAATTATTACGATTCTTGAACCGTTGGCTTTCCCGATTCATTCAACAAGGAGATACGTAACAGGTTAAATCAACATAATTGAACAAACATATAGAGGTCATCATAATCATTTACCCTTCAGGAGAAATGCAATGTCAATACCATTAAGAACTACATACAACTTCACAATTTCAAGGTATATAATTATGTCAAGTCATTAGTCCTCTCATGGAGTCCAAACCCAAACTGTTAGCATACCGGAACGTGGTATTTGATCCAATGATTATGCCGGAACGTGGCAACCGATCCCATATTTATGCCGGAACGTGACAACCGATCCAAGTTAGTGTGTCGGAACGCAACACCCGGTCCATTCAACAAGCCACAATCACAATCACAAAGTACATTCTCATAATCATACAATCAAGTCACGATTCATGACATTCATCATTCATCTATCTTCATTTACAACAAGTGTGATCAATAATGCAGCACTAACATACCTACATGTATCATAGTGAAGCAAGCACAAACATACATCACACAATCATAGAATCACAACCATCACCTACAAGTATACGCTGATATACATCACCTAACAATAATTCGACCATACGCAGCCCTAGTTCATCATCTAAGGCTTCTTCCTATGATTTAATCATTTTTTGTTCTATGCACGAAGGCCTACACATGAATCCTACCATTGATTATCATTATACTACGCAGTGGACACAGATTTATAATTACTCAATTAATAAAACCTAGCCTACCTGGGAGTCAAGCAGCTGCACAAAGTTTTTGGCTTCGATTCTTGTTTTCGGACTTCGTGATGGTGATCTTGATCGGAAGTCCGCCATCCACCACGCTTCTTATGCTAGAAATATCCTTCTCCTTCCTTCCCAAGCTTAGAGCAGGTTTTTGAGGGTTTCTAGGGTGGTTTACGTCTAAATTAGGTATATTTGGAAGAAGGAGAAAATAAGATTTCACGTTATTTACATTCTGTCTCGCCTATCTCGCTTTGGCGCCAGCTTACCCCGCCGTGGCGCCAGCTTACCCCGCCGTGGCGCCGCCCTGGCGGGACAGTGGCCCAGAAATTTCCTGAATTTTGCTTTTCCTAAATAACGACGGTTCGGGTCGTTACAATTACGTACTCGTACATTCAATGAATTGATATATTCCCTTTATTTTGCAGCAATGAGAAGGAAGAAATCTAATCAAATCAAAAGGATCCTTACATTAAGACTATTTCAATTGAGAACTCATAATTACATACATTAAGAATGCAAAAATTTGAAGATTTACTGATCTTTTAATTCTTTGTTTGAATTAAAGTGTTATGATATATTTATTGAGTTTTACTTTTTATAAATATATAACACTAGATTGTATGTGTAGTGACATTTTATTAACAATAAAAATATTAAATATTTATAAATATGGATAAGTACAAGTAAAGTGGTCAGCTACTTTACCGGTCAATATAAAGTAACATTATTTATCATATATAGATATAGATACACGTGATACTCCATAAGAACTTAATTTATTTTAAACTAGATGTTGCACTTTAAGCTACTTGACATGAGTTCCATTGTCTTATTCAATAATCTTTTATTACTTGTGCTTTCAACACTTACTTTGAATATTACAAATGATAAATTACCACATACCCCCTTCAGTTTAATTTATTCATCTAATTTTTGCTTGGCACATAATTAATGAAAATAAAAAAGATTTTTGAATCTTGTAATCTGAAATTGAAGATATGTAAAATGCATCAAGGTTCTCTTTATTCTTATGTTCTTAAACATGGAAAGTGAAAACTAAAAACTAAGAGTTACCAAAAAGGAAAAAAGACGTCCCTTTTTAGAAGGACAAAAAAAAACAAGAAAAGAATTTGAAACGAAGAAAATACTAAATAAAAACACATTTCATTCCATGATAAACATACTGAAAGATAAATTAAATCAAAGATAGAATAAACATAATCATTAATATGACAAACTTAACTCTATAAGTATCAAATTAACTGCTTGAATTTTAATTAAAGCAAGAAAATTCTATTCATTGGATCCAGATGGCCCTTCATCGGAATCAGACGAAGAATGTTCTGTAACTCTTAGAGGAGAAAATGCACTTCCAATGGTTTGATATGGAAATTCAAAACCACGCTCCTTTTTTATGGTCACTACTCTTTCAATTTCTTCATCTGCAACTTCCAAGGCCTTGCACAGATTTTTAAGGTCAAAGGAACTGAGTTTTTCAATTGGAGGTTCTTTCCTCGATGCTTGAAGTGCTTCTCCATATTTTTTTTCTCTTTCGAGTGAAATCTCCAATCTGTTTAGCTTCCTATTGATCTCATCAGTATTTGCATTTTGATGAGCAATAACGATGGGGTTAGGAGCATCAGTATCAGTCGGAGGATTTTCCCCCAAAAATCTATTCATAATAGACTCAACGGAAGGGTGTCCACATGAATATGGTTTATTGCTAGGAGAAAAAACTACAACGACAACATCAGCACCACACAAAGTGGAGAGCTCAGTTGCCTTTTTAAAGACTCCATCGCGTCGTTTTGAGAATGTTACTTGTAAATTGCTTTGATTTGGCATCCTCGCCATTTCAACTCTTCTTCGGCCATTAGGTCTTCTCATGGCTAAGCTTCTGTTTTGAGAATGTAAGAAAATGTGGTGTTGTGTTTCTCTTCTAAAGATGTATTTATAGCAATAAAATCATCATAGTATCTGTTGAAAATGAACTCAAATGACAAAAAAGTAAAAATATTTATGATGTTTCCTTATTTGGTAGATTTGAACAAAAATCATTTCATATTAATTAAATTTCTCTTTTTGGTTCATTGTATTGTTAGTCAACGTGTAAAGATAGTAACTACAAACGGCATATTTTTTAGTTAGATTTATGTTATTGGATTATTGAAAAAAAATTATTGTGTCATTATTTTGTAACATATGTTTTAGTAAGTTAATATGTAAATTGATGATAATTTCTGAGGTAAACATTTTTTTTTTATTGTGTTTGTATATTTTCTAAATTTGCTCTTGTTCAATTATGTATATTTCCTAATAAAGTCATGCTTAATAAAGACATTCCACTATTATTAACAATATGAAAATACTTACTGTCTAACTCATATTTAACAAACAAAAAAATTTAAGCACCTCCATTTAAAATTTTAAGTTAGTTGTGTGTGTTCTAGAGCGTTGCTAAACTCGTAAAATATACTTGTAACTTATGACAAGTGAAAGAATATAGTAATAGAAAATCCTAATGCAATTTAACTTGTATAAACAACTTTATAATTTTATCGAGCACTTTATAATTCATTTTAAATTCATAATATGATACAACAAATTTTGTGTCTTTTTTTTAATTATCCAACCATCTGATATTTGAACATTATATGATGCATTATGAAATAATACATAATAACCATCCAAAAGAGTATAAATTTCAATTTTTGTATATACTTCATTTTCATAATATCATATATCTAACTTTGCGACTTGAAATCACTTTAGTGAAACTCATCCATATCTCTTTTTCATTATTTTTTTGTCATTTATTTGTGTAGGTTACTAACTTTTTTCAGTGACACTTCTTCTTTTTATCTGTAGATATCTATATGTTGAACAATTTATATTACTTTCATAACATGTTTCTTTCATTAATAATTTCTACATGTAAAAGAAATATACATCCAAAACTTTACACATCGAAAAATCTAGAGAGAGTATTTTTACTTGAGCAATTACCTCTTTAAGAGGCCCTTTCAAGAACTTATCACAACCTAGAGAGAGAATTGTTACTTTAGCATTGAATTAGATATTTTTGGAGTAATATTGAGCACTGATATGGGGAAGATTTCTGTCACGACCCAGACCATCGTGATTGACACCCACACTAATTCTTCGGTGGGAGAACCATTAATACTAATTAGCTAACCAACTAAATCAAATACTAAGGCATTTAAGTTATGGAAGCAAGTTAAATGCGAAAAATAAGGAGTTCCCATAAACTCCAAAACAAAAGTCTAACAACTAAACAAATGCGGAAAATACGCCTAGAACCTGAAAGTCAATGTACCAAAACATCTAAAGTTCAACCATAAGTCTAAACAAGAAGGGATACAACCCCAAACTAAACATAAGACTAACTAAAGAACTAGTCTAAGTCTGAAATGTGGTCATAGACCGAAAGAGAACTCATGGCAGCCCGAAAGAACTAGCTCACCCTTGAATTCGAACGATTGCTAATCTTCTAAGCGAGGTATGTCAATAGTCACCGGAAGATGCCATGTACTCAACAAAGAAAGAGCAAGTGCAGTATCAGTACACAACCACAATGTACTAGTAGGATCACACGGCTATTCCAATAAGTGCAACATACATAAGTCATTACAACAATATAATAACATGCATATACCGAATATATACAATATCAACAACATTAAGAACAACAGAGCATTTCACATATGTCAAGTCAATGGTCTTCTTATGGAACCCAAACCCAAACTATTAGCATACCAAACGTGGTACTCGATCTAATGATTATGCCAGAATGTGGCAACCGATTCCATAATTATACTGGAACGTGGCAACCGATCCAAGTTAGTGTGTCGGAATGCAACACCCGATCCATTCAACAAGCCACAATCACAATCACAAAGTACATTCTCATAATCATACAATCAAGTCATGATTCATGGCATTTATCATTCATCTATCTTCATTTATAATTAGTGTGATCAATAATGCAACATTCACATACATACAAGTATTATAATGAAGCAAGAACAAACATACATCACACAACATGAAATCACAACCATCACCTACCTCGAAACAAGCTTGAATCCCCGAAAAAACTTGATTCTTCCCTTTTCGAATTTGTTCTGCTTGTTCTTGGTCTACAAACAATCAATACAATACGGGAATCAATAAACAATGTCTAATTACCCTAATTACCAATAATTCTATCAACCCTAGATCAAACCCATGAACCTCATACCCAGATTCAGGCTTTTTCCACCATAATTTCCAGATCAAAACCCTCTCCCATCGAAAATTACCCATTAGATTACGTTCTATGGATCGAAAAACGGATTTGAAGAGTGAAAGTCTTACCTTTAGTCTTAAGAATGGTGGAAAACTGTCAAAAATTGCAGAATAAAATGATTTTAGGGTTTATTTTTGACTTTAAGTCGTGACTGTCCCGCCAAAGCGGTACTCACCCCGCTACAGCGCCCCGCCCTGGCAGGAATAATCATGCCTTAACGGCTTGCACAGGACCAGTGAGTCGATTTAAGAATTCCAAACTCCCATTTCACAACATACCTTCAGCCAACGACACTCATAAACTACCCGTTCACGCTAAGATCAATTTTGGTAGTTTTAGTCGCCCGAATTCAATTCCGTAAAGTTGTACGGGTTCCTTAACGTCTTTACTATCCACTCATGTGATCAAATTCATAATTAGATCATCCAATTGTTACCAGATTTCCCTAGAATTTAATGACACCGATTTCATCCAAATCTAGACTAGGTTGGGAAATTCCAAGTTACTACAAAAAAGTTTTCCGGCTCAAAATTTTTCCCCATTGGCTTTTCTATAATAATGAGAACAGGTCATTACAATATATACCAATTTACCCATCATTCGTCCACGAGTGACAAACTTAGGAAAAGTAGGCAAAAAAAAGAATTAAGTAGTACTTGAATCGACGAACAACTGGGGATACTTGTCTCACATGTCCTTCTCGATTTCCCAAGTAGCTTCCTCAACTGGACGATGCTTCCATTGAACTTTCACGGACTTAATCTCATTGGTCCTCAGCTTACGCACATCACGATCAAGAATGTCAATTGGTTCCTCCTCATATTAGAGGTCCTAGTCTAACACAATTGAATCCCACTTCATGATGTGATCCCCGTCACCATGATACCTCTTCAACATGGACATATGAAATACTGGATAAACTCTAGATAGATTAGGTGGTAAAGCCAATCTATAAGCTACTGGCCCTACACATTTAAGAACCTCAAAGGACCAATGTATCGCAGACTTAACTTGCCCTTCTTGCCAAATCTCATCACCCCTTTCATGGGTGATACCTTAAGAAGAACATTCTCACCAGTCTGAAATGTCATGTCTCTTACCTTATGGTCTGCATACTTCTTCTGCCTACTCTAGGCTGCTAAAAACTTAGCTTGAATAGTTCCCACCTTATCTTGAGCATCCTTCACTAAATCAACCCCCAAGGGTTTCACATCTCCACCCTCAAACCATCCTATGAGTGATCTACATCCCCTCCCATAAAGTGCCTCAAATGGTGCTATGTTTATGCTGGAGTGGTAACTATTGTTATAGGAGAACTCACACAAAGGTAAGAACTTATCACAATGACCTCTAAAATCAATCACTCATGCCCTCAAAATGTCTTCTAACACTTGAATAGTCCTGTCTGATTGTCCGTTCGTCTGTGGATGGAAGGCTGTACTAAAAGTGAGTTGTGTGTCCAATTCATCATGCAATTTCCTCCAAAACTTAGATGTGAATTGGGTACCACGGTCTGAGATGATAGAGAGAGGCACCCCGTGCAACGTCACTATCTCTTTCACATAAACTTTAGCCAATTGTTCAGCATTATAATTTATTCTTATCGGAATAAAATAGGTTGACTTAGTCAATTTGTCAACCACTACCCAAATAGAATCAAACTTCCCCAAAGTCTTGGGAAGACCAACCACAAAATCCATGGCTATCCTTTCCCACTTCCATTCTGTAATTGACATTCTCTGAGGCAAACCTGCAGGCCTTTGGTGCTCATACTTTACTTGTTGACAATTTTGACATTTATCCACAAACTCCGCTATATCCTTCTTCATGCCCGACCACCAATAAATTCGCTTCAAATCTCAGTATATCTTTGTCAGACCATCGTGATTGACACCTACACTAACCCTCTGGTGGGAGAACCATTACTACAACCCAAATCTAACAACTTAGCCAAATACTACACATTTAAAGATATGGAAGAAGGTTTAAATGACAATAAAAATGGAGTCCCCATAAACTCTAAAGGTTAAACAATTAACCAACCAAACTAATGTGTAAATTCAACACCTAGGTTCATTGATCTCATTTTACCAAAATGAGTCTAGTAGAGTCTTGCGAAACGGTACGAAGACGTCCGTACTTTTCTTCGAGAGGCTATAGGACTTTAGGAAAAACTCTCTTCTTTCTACTTATTCGGGCTATGACTTGAATCCAATGGGTGATACAAATTGGTACCTTTCCTCCTTCACTCTATGGTCCGAACTAGATCAACAAAGTGGTAACACCATCATTAGCAAGAGAGAATATGTATAGACTACTGATAGTTGAATGGGGTCACCATTCGGAACATATATCAACTGCCTCAGATAAATGATCTTTTGACCAGTTACAGGTGCATCAGTTAACATTTTTCCTCTTGTACTGGGAGACCGATAATGGTCATCTATGGAACAAACTAATTTAGAAATCAGGCTTGTCTGTGAGTTATAACTTGAAAACTGTGAATGTGTATTCCTTGTTGCCTGAATTAACTGTGAATGTGGAAGTTGTATTTGCTTGGATGTGATGATATGATCATGTGCACAATAGGTGTGGGTTATGGTGTTGAATTAATGAGAATGAGTTGGATTGTGTGTCGTTGGATTGACTCGGGGTAGACAATGATTATCCTAGTTCAGATGATTATCCTTAATTGCTCAGTAAAGCTGAAAACCGTTGGGAGATTTAGAAAAGAGAAAAACCCCAGAAAAAATTATTGCATGGGTATTGTTTCCGTCCGAGCTGCTGGGGCGGGATTTAGCTCAATCATGTTTCCTCTGTTTTTCCCAAGTCTTCTTATAGAACCCAAATCGAATTCGAACTAACCCCTGCAATCCAATCAGTGTTCAACAATCGAGGATAGACTATAAAACCTTGTAATAAATCGAATGCTGTCAAAAACAGCAGAAAAACTAGCATCCATGTTCTTACAAAAACAAAAGGTTGTATGATAAATTTTCTAAGTGTGAATTTTAATCGACTTCGGTTGCATTTTTGGGGAAAATAGTTTCAAAGAAAGGGGTAACGGTAGATCGCTCAAAAGATTAAAGCAGTCAGGAATTAGGTCCGACTTAGTTCTGTGACTAAAATTAAGAGTTTTGTGGGGCTCGCTATCTACTATAGTCACTTGTGAAGGGATTAAGGTCAGATTTGTAGATTCAAGTTTATAGGTGACAACATTCAAGAAGTTTTGGTAATTGACGATTAGATAATGAACACCATTATTTGGGAAAATGCATTTTGTATTGTTGTCATAACATGTATGTGTTGTTTAGCGAATGATGAAATTAAGTTATGTCAATTGAGGTTAAAAGTTATACTACGATTTCATAGATTGATTGTATATCAAGGAGGTTGTCCGTCAAGATGACATGACTCAATTTTATGCCTTTTTGGGCAAGACCGAAGCTGAGGGTATGATGCAGTGATCACAAGTACTATTATTGTTTGTGACCGAATGGCTAATGTGTTGTTTGATCCGGGTTCTACTTATTCTTATGTGTCCGTGCCAAAGGTCAAGACTGCCCCAAACTTGAAGCACACTGCCCCAACTTCGATCACGGCCATCACCACGGCCAGTGGTCTTGACCACGGCTCGTGGGAGGCCTCATGGAGTTGCCTTGGCTAAAGAGGAGTAGCTACCAAGTGGCCTAGCTACTGCCTCAAGGTCTACGAGAGGGACCACGGCCAGTGGTCTTGACCATGGGTCGTGGAGCCCCTCGTGAAGATGCCTTGGGCATTTGATCTAGGGACCCCAAGTAGCATAGCTACTGCCTCAAGGACCACGAGAGGGACCGCGACTCGTGGTCTTGACCACGGCTCATGGAGCCCCTCGTGGAAATGCCTTGGGCATGTAAGCTAAAGACACCAATTGCCTAGCTACTGCCCCAATTTCACGAGTGGGACCACAGATCGTGGTCCTCACCACGACTCGTGAAGGCCCCTCGTGGTGCCTAGGCATAGTCACTTAATGAAGGTCAATTAAGTTTTTTCCTATTTTAGTCTAATTAAAGTGAGATCGTTTTGGGTAATTTTGAGGTCACTATATAAGTTGTTTTTTTTAGTCAAAATTCCCTAAACTAAGTCATTTTTCTCAAACACCCAAATCAAACTAAAAGTTCATCTTCCTCACAATATTTCTCTCTCTAAAACTCAAATAAGAAGAAGAGTGGAATTTGAGCTAAGGTTTGGTGATTTCAAGGCTTCTTTCTCAAATTCTTTGAAGATTCTTAATCAAGGTATGGTGGTTTTTCATCTATGGGTAGCTTTCATCCATAGAGTCTCTTCAAAACTTGATTTCAAAGCTTCCAATTTCCCCAAAATCTAGGGTTTCAATCTAAGTCATGGGTTCTCTTTCAAAATGTTTCCAATGATTGAGTTATAATGGATTATGATTGAATTGATGATTTATTGTTGATTTATGATGAAATACCCCCCCTCCAAGAACTCATGAATCCCCATCATGATGTGGGTTGGTTGATTATGGAAGCATGTGAATAGATTATGTCTATATTGATTGAGTTTATTGAATCATGATACTCTCCATATATATTGTAGAAATTCTAGATGTTTGGGTTGAATGTGATTCATGGTCCTTGAAGGGCAAATTATGAGGGTTTGTACATGTTTATGAGAATTATGTATAAGCTTTTGATTCGCTTAGAGAGTGAAGATCTTATGACTATGGTGTAATTGTGGTATTGTTGAAAGATCATTTTCCCCATACCCTTACACATGACTATGCATGAAATGTCTATGACTATGATAATGTTGTTGTGTTGATTGAAAGGTTATTCTCATGAACACTATGAATATGATGTGAAAGGTTTACTCACGTACTAATGATTCTAAGGTTGAAAGGCTATTCTCACATATCGAATCTATGAGCTATCATGATACCATGTTGGTTTGAGTGCTAGGACATTCTTTCATGAATATGAACTTAAGTAAAGACTTAACATGAACTTAAAGGGAAGTATGTTTAGCACAAAGTGAATATGAATATGAGATAGAAGCTTTTACGCTAGCAGTCCGGCTTCCCAAAATAGTTATCTCATGAGATGGAAACCTTCTACCCTAGAAGTCTAGGTTTCTAGTAACAATCTCCCTATCCCGTAACTATGTGCCCACATAGGTCTTTAGCTAGTTGATCCACCTAAGCTAACAAACTAGTTCTACCTTAGGCAAGTAAGACACCTCTTTCGGTATAGGGGCTTGACACCGGATTCCATGTAGCTCACATGGTCTATGTTAGTTAAGGTTATTTCCCTACGTGACAAGAATATGAACTATGATATGAACATGACTATACTTATGACTTCTCAAAGAGCTTTACTTAGTGTGAGTGGGGGTATGTGACTTCACTTATGCATTGCACAAGTAGACTTAGAAATGGGTTATGGTGTGGTTTCCTTATGCTATGAAGATATACGAATTTATGCATGTATGATATGGATTGTTGCTAAGAGTGACTTTACTTGCTACAAGCTATGGACATGAATGTTTCCTTGTCTATAGGTGTTTGCTATAGGTTAGGTCAATGTATGATATGCATGATTATGGTGGCCTAAAAGTGGTACTTAGTATTAGATAGGATTATGAGATCTTGTCTATGTATTGCACAAGTATAGCTTAGGGTTGCTTATCAAATGGTTTGACTTATGTATTTACACTATTGTGCATAATGATTCTTTTAAAGGTGATAAAGAGCATGGTTTCAACTAAATTGTCCCTTTTGGCATGGTTCCATACTCAGTGCAATTTTGTGCTAACCCATATTTTCTACATTTTCTATAAGTGTCTAGCCCGGTTGTTGAGGTGTGCTTCCTTTTTGATCAATATTGGATTGATTATTCTCCATGCTTTCGGTGAGTCCTCATGGTTCAAGGACAAGAGTTGTTCATTTCTAGTTTCTTTCTTACATTCTCTTTTGAGACTATGTTGTAAAAGGCTGTGACCTTTATTGATACTCGATTGTATTAGATGGTTATTGAGACAATGTCTAGACTTCCTTTGATTTTATGAAAATACTTTGATTGTAAAAAGTTTTAAATTCCGCATAATTTCTATTTATCTTATATCATGATATGCTAAGGGCTTGTATGAGACCCCTTTGGGGTCAAGTACGCCGTGTTACATCTAGGGGGTACCCCTGGGCCGTGACATTATTGTACCTTATATCTCACACTAAACAAACACTTAGTTTTATCTTAGTTTTACTAATATCATATGGCTTTTCTTTGTTATAATTTATTTTAATCTAACAATTAAATTTTCTTACATCTTTATTATTCTAGCAAGATGATAATATCGATAAGGTGAGAGTATTTATGATTTTGAATAATTTTTTAAAAATAAATTAATTAAATCATGCTTAAAAATTAATATTGTCAAATTTAGACAATGAACTAAGCTTATATATTAATTTATTTACATAAATATTCTATTATAACATATCAAGGTGTTAAATTTAACATTCTCTCAAATAAACTTTACAATATTATCATTTAATAAGTTAAATTTTGAAATTGTTAGTATTCAGTATTTACGATTACATTTATTAACTAATCGCGCAACGCGCAGGTACATAAACTAGTTACCTTTAACGGAATATTTCTATAGCTTTTTTGTCAAATGAGAGGGACTCAATATGAGTGAAATGTTCATAATGTCATTAAATATTTGTCAAATAAGAAAATGTGTTTTTTTTTATTGAATTGATTAGAAAAAAAGTGAGTCATATAAATTAAAACACATGGAGTAATAATAGTTTGAGCAATTAATAATTCCTCATTTCTTTTTTTGAAAGAAGTATTGAAAATACCCTTAAACTCTGCACAAATTATTAGTTTCATTCCTGAATTATTGACTAAGTGAACTTAAATACATCCCCGATCTTATAATAGGAGTGAAATACACTCTAAATTCTTGTCAAGTTTAGAAATGTTTCCAACACTTATCTCAACTTTTTATTAAAAGTCGCATGCTCCTACTAGAGTTTAATACCACTTGCTATGCCATATTGTATAGTAAAGTAGATGTGTGTTTTTAAGGTTGTTAATAATTCAGAGACGAAACTAATAATTTATATCCAAGGGTGCTGAGGGACCCACCCAAGTATTGCATTTCTGGCAGTTGTTTCCCCACACATTTGTAATCAAGAAGATGATAAACTGTTAAACTGAAGACAAAAGGGGGAAAAAGAGAGTAGAGAAATTTTAAAAAGATGGCTAGTCTGGGCATGTACTCCTGGACTACAGGAATCAGGAAAAGGGTATTTGTAAGAGTTGCTAATTTAGCAAAAGAGAATGAAAAGAGAGTAGAAATAGCAGAGAAAGTGAAAAATTCAAAAGTAGTAATACTTGGTGGAACTGGAAGAGTTGGTGGTTCTACTGCTACTGCTCTTTCTAAGCTCTGTCCTGACCTTAACATTGTTATTGCTGGTCGAAATAGGTAATAAACCCTTGTTCAGTTTTTGGGTAACTCAGAATTTCATTATTGGGATTTTGTTTGTTCTCTGTGAAATTTGGATAAAGATAGATTTTTTTTTTTGATTTGAAGATTTTTTTGGTCCATATTTCTATCTTTCTATGTCCTGCAATTTGGGTACTTCTCTATTTGGTCATTTTCGTGTTGTTTGATTGTAGTATTATTTTGTTGTAGTGCTGGTTTGCTACTATGTAGTGTTTTTTGTTAGTATCTGTCGTGTCTTGTACTTCCATTACGTCCTTTTCTAGATTGTTTTGTCTTGAGCCGAGGGTCTGTTGGAAACAGTGTCTTTACCTTGCCTCTGAGGTAGATGTAAGGTTTGCGTACAGTCTACCCTTCTCAGACCCCACTTTGTGTGCGACTACACAGGGTATGTTGTTGTTGTTGTTGTTTTGTTTGGTCATTTTCAATAGAAAATGCTTTTCTTGGAAAATACTTTCTGATGTTTGGTTGGGAGTGTAAGATATTTTTTGAAACAGATACGTGTTTATTAGCAAATTGGATATCGTTATGATGAAATTTTTGAGTACTAAAGAATAATAATGACGTCTAAGTGGTAGGTGGAACATGTAATAACACAAGGATAGAAGGGCCTTTTCCACCTAATGGGTGTAAATCAACTGAATGAGTTTTTGTTCACAAGTTTGATTTTCATATTTTGGCATTTGAAAATATGAAAGATGTGAGACGAAAGCTTATTAAAATAAGAAATGTTATCAATTGGTTGAGTTTCACTGACCAGAATTATTTATTTGTAAAGAGTTGGCTACTTGGTTGAGACAAAAATGGTAAAACTTGAAATTGCTTAGTTTCAACATCTAAAAGTGTCTAGTTTTAACAAACCCATACTAACATAAGTTTTTCTTCCCCAACATCTAAAAAGCATAAGTTGGACTCGGTACATAACATAGCCATTCTTATAAAGTTAGCAAATCTCATTACAAAATGATGACGGATTTGATGTTCTTTGTCTTCTAATCCTTGGTGACTTTATCTGATTTTGATCCTTGTTGTCATGTCTTTTACTTGGATTTGTTGCACTTGAATCGAGGGTCTTTCGGAAACAACCTCTCTACCTCCATGGGGTAGTGGTAAGGTCTGCATACACTCTACCCTCCCTGTACCCCACTTGTGGGATTTCACTGGGTATGTTGTTGTTTTGTTGTCATGAAGTTAGATTAACACTTCCAACAAAAGATAAATTAGAATGAAAGTAATGCAAATGGAAAAGAGGAACAAGTAAAAATGATGTCAAAATAGGTTTTACCTAGATTATTGAAGGCTTTCTTGACCAACCACTGCAAAGGCTCAAAGCTAGAAGGATTCATTATGTTAAAGAAATTTGTTGTTAGACTGTTAATCAAGAAAGTTAAGTGCTGATTTCGGAAGTTCCTTTTCTTACCATGTAAAACTAAGGAGAATCTTTGAAGGAAGAGTATCAAAGGTAAATCTCGCGTAAGACTTCTTTTTGTTTATGAAAAAGTAACTGATGAATTATCACTAATTTGGGCATGATATGGTGCTAATAAATGTATGAGTTTGGAAAAGTGATATCCAAAAAAACTGAAGGTAAAAAGTGGAAAATGAACCCCCATTGAGAGGTTGACTTCATGAATCCAAAGAGTTTTATGCACAAATTCAGTTGTCTAACATGGCCTATGTTACTCAGATTCTTCGAAAATGTCTAAGGGTGCTTGTCGGATCCTCCAAAAATAATGTATTTTTGAAGGATTCGACACTGGTGCGGCAACATTTTTGGAGAGTCTAAGCAACTTAGAACATGGCCACATCCAAATATCATGGTATAACATGGCCACATCCAAACAATTAATTTATCCTTTGAGAGATAAGTTGTAGATTAATTATTTGATTGTCTCGAGTGCTATGACATTCCCACTCAAGTCAAGAACTTTCCCACCCAAGGCATATTAGCCAATTTTGTCTCTGTGTTTCATTCGATCTCATAGTTAAATTGATCTCTTGGTTTATCTCATTTTCTACATGACTTTCTTGGTTTTCGACATTTCGTTCTAAATATATTGTGTAACTTTGTACTTCTTGAATAAAGAATAACTATTGTGTATCTGTTGGTTTATTTAATAAAGAAATTAAGAAAATAACAGTGAGACTTTGAGAGAAAAAAATACTGCAGTATTATCAAAGGGAATTATTTTATTAATAATCTAGAGACTGACATTTATAGATATAATTCCTAACAAAAAATAGAAAAATAAGATACTAACTTATCAGTTTAATTCAAATAACAAATAAAAAGAACTAACTCCTAAATATAAGTCAAATAGGACTCTAATAACATAATTTAAAAACCCTAAAAATAGCTAACTGTTTTATTTCTGCAATATCCTGAGACATATTTTCAACACTCCTTGGATCAGGAATTGTAGATTGTAGTCTCATCTGAAATTGACCTTGTGAACAAATCTGCTAATTCATCCTTTGTCTTGCAAGGCTTGTGTGCATCTTCTGTTGGATTAAATGAGAAGTTCTTACCTCTCATTTCAACTTGTAAAATCTCTTGCTTAGTAGAATCAAAGATTCGACAATATTTGTCTCCAAATAATAATTTAAATCCTTTTTCTATTAACTGACCAACACTAAACAAACTTTTATCAATATCAGGCACATAAAGAACATCTGAAATTATTTTTGTACCTGAATTTGTTTTAATTGAAACAGACCCTTTTCCTTTTGCAGGAATAAAATCACCATTCTCAATTTTGACTTTCTTATTTTCCATAGGAATGAACTCTTTAAAAAGATTTCTTTCATATGTCATGTGGTTTGTACAACCATTATCAATCATCCAAAAATCCGATTTTTTTAGTTGAAAAAAAAAGTTGCCTCAAATAAGTGGTCTTCTTCTTCTTCTTCAGTAGTGACTTGGGCAACTGTTTCATCTTTTTGAAATTTGCTTTTGCAAATCACAGCTTCATGACTAAGTTGTTTGCAGTTCTTGCACTGTGCATCTGGTCTTTTCCAACATTTACATGGAGGATGCCCATTTTTTCCACTGACAAGGTGGGTAATTTTTAAAAAATTTACCTTGCTTTGAGTTTTGTGGCTGGCTACTAATGCTCCTTCAACCATGCCATCTTGCCTCATAAGTCTCCTTTGTTCCTGATCCTGCAAAGAATTTAACAATTCTGCCAAGGTAATTTTCGACAGATCTTGTGTGTTTTCCAAGGTAGTTATACATGCTTCATAACTTTTAGGCACTGTAACAAGAACTTTTTCAACAATTCTTGTATCCTTAAATTCAGTGCCTAGTAATCTTACCTTGTTGACAATACCAAACAATCTGTCAGAGTATTCCTTGACTGTTTCTGACTCTTTCATTCTCTGCAATTCGAATTCCCTCATTAAATTTAATACCTTCATTCCTCGTATTCTTTCATCTCCAGCATATTCTTTCTTCAGATAATTTCAAATATCTTTTGGTGATGTGAGAGTCATGATTTTCGTGAAAACAATTGTCGAAACAACAGCAAACAAAGTTGCTTTTGCGTTCGACTTAATGGTTTTCTTTTCCTTGTGACTGTTGATCTGGGCCACGGTGGGATTATTTGGCAGTGGATTAATTTCATAATCCTCTTCCATGGCTTCCCAAAGATCAAGAGGCTCCAAGTAAGTTTCCATTCTCACAGCCCATAGTTGATAATTCTCACCATCCAAAATAGGAGGAGCCATTCGTGAGAAACTATTTTCGGAATCCATTTTTCTACTCACAGGTCCCTCAAGAAGAAGGCTCTAGATACCAATTGTTGGTTTATTTAATAAAGAAATTAGGAAAATAACAGAGAAAGACTTTGAGAGAAAAAATACTGCAGTATTATGAAAGGGAATTATTTTATTAATAATCCAGAGACTTACATTTATAGATATAATTCCTAACTAAAAATAGAAAAGTAAGATATTAACTTATCAGTTTAATTCAAATAACAGATAAAAAGAACGAACTCCTAAATATGAGTCAAATAGGACTCTAATAACATAATTTAAAAACCCTAAAAATAGCTAACTGTTCTGTAATATCCCGAGACATATTCTCAATAGTATCATATTATCTATTACAGGGAGAAAGGGGCTGCCATGGTGTCAAAACTAGGAAAGAATGCAGAATTCGCTGAAGTAAATATAGACGACAGAGAAGCATTAGAAGCCAATTTGACAGGTCTACCAGATCCTTCCTTTTTTCTTACTTTGAACTTATGAAGCACTTTATCAAATGCAGCTGTCTATTGCAAGTTATAGTATTGATGAGTATGGATTATCAATTACCAACATTATCCTGTTATGTATGCTTTATTTTTTATATCAATTTTCCGAAATTGGAATAAGCTATATTTTAGTCATTGATCCTTTCTCTCTGCACTTAATCCCATTCCTGCTGCCACTTAGCAGGAATAAACTGATATCCTTTGCATTAAATTGTTTGTTTGGACTATTAATTAAGGAATCTGTGTTGTATGGCTCTAGACAAAGTGTCGTAATTTCACTTTGTACTCTTCTAAAGGTTAAACTAGCATAAATGCAGTTACTGTATTGTTTTAGTAGGAAGCCAAATTTCCTGTTTGATGAACATGTTAGAAAATATGATTGTTATACATGAGTACTGCACTTACTTTTGGATACTTGTAAGTAAATTTAGGCAAGTTGATATACTACAGCTTCCCGGGTGATCAACATAGACGTGGAAAGCAGTTAATGCATTGCATAATTGACACTGGGCTAAGGAAAAAGGTTTATCATTTCCTTTTCATGCTGTTACCGTATAAAGCGAAATTGCAGCCTAACAGTAACATCCGTCGCTATTGCTTTACCTAGATCTGATTCTCACCAACTCCCTTTAACTGAGGGAAAATAAAAAGCAACACAAAGACAAGTGAACAATAAAACAAAACTATAGTCATTTTTCCATTGTCTGTTTAATGGCTAATATTTTCACCATTATGACTATAGCTGTTTTTCATACTTTGAGAAGGTAGAACAGGAAATTCTCATGCACAAGTGATTCTATTGTTTTTTTGCATGTTATTGTTGATGATGCATGCCACTTCTCTTCCTATTTATGTCTTCATAGTCCAAATATTGGCTGAAATGCTGGGAATCTAATTATTTACTCCCTCCGTCCCATTTTATGTGAGGTAGTTTGACTTGGCACAAAGTTTAAGACAGAAAGGATGAATTCTAAAACTTGTGGTAAAAAATGAACGATAGAAATTTGTGTGGCTATAAATCATTTCATTAAGGGTAAAGTAGACATTTTAAAGTTAAATTATTACTTGATATAGAAATGTGTCATTCTTTTTGGGACTGACTAAAAAGTAAAGTAAGTCATATAAATTGGGACAGGGGGAGTATTAAAAAAGAAACTTCAGTCATACTAGAATCTAGATGTACACGTTACCCTTCTGCTAACAGTCCAGCAATATTTATTTAACTGTCTAACGATTTTGCAGATGCGGACATTGTGGTTCATGCTGCTGGGCCATTCCAACAGTCAGAAAACTGTAAAGTACTAGAAGCTGCCATTGGGACCAAGGTGAGAGAAAGGTAATCAGCCAGCATAACTTTCTTAAAAGAATGACTACAGAATTATGTAACTCTTCCTCTTATTGAAGAGATCATTGAAATGTTTAAGTCGTGTCATCCAACAGACGGCCTATCTCGATATTTGTGATGACACAAGCTATGCAACGCGGGCAAAGTCCTATATGAATAAAGCATTAGAAGCAAATATTCCTGCCATAACTACTGGTGGAATCTACCCAGGAGTGAGCAACGGTACTATAAGACTTACGTTATAATTGTTTCTTCATTTGACAAAGAAAATTTCTGCTTAAGTTCTGCCTTTTTCTCATCTTTGATATTTTTCATCAAAGCTTTACTGTTATGTATATTGTAATTAGAGTGTGGGTAGCACTCAAAAGTTTTTTAGCTCTCACTTTTTCATTGAAGAAATTCTAGCTTTAGTTATTCTTATCTAAAGAGCTAGATTTCTACTTTACTATTGATAAGTAGAAAAATGGTAGCTTCTTCATATAGTTCTAATGTAAAGTCCATTAAATTGGATTTGAACCCGAATGATATTGATCTCTTAAATATAGTTCAAATATCTAGAAATGGTTCGAATAACTTTTAAGCTAGAATATGAAGAAGAAGTTGTTCGGCTTCAAAGCTCCACAACCTGGCTTGATTTTTAGATGCATATGTTCTGATGTATACACATATCTAGATTGTGTGGACTAGTCGGTGATTTTACGATGTGATTAAGAACATGAAACATTACATATGTGGAATTTTAGAATTTTCTTATGTTTGAGCAAAGTTCAATCATTTGAGTTGTTGTGACTCTAGGTCTAGGATCAAGCTTAAAATTAGAGTTTGAATAGCTTGAGCTTGAGTTCTAATACTTGGTAACCAGAGTCGAGTCGAGCCAACAGCCTTGGGTTTTGGCTCTGTTAGATCCATTGCAGCCGTAGAGGAGGTAATTTCCTCTTGGAGTTGTGAAACATAGAAGATTTATCATATAGTCTATTATTTAATTAGCATGGACTTGAGCAAGAAATACTTCTATCTCATGGTCATTATTTTGTTGATTAATTAATCAGATACTCTACCTGATTACTTTCATTTGACAAACTGACACTATTGTAGCTTCAATTGATTGCTGCATTGCATTTACAATCCCTTCGTTAGGATTGTAAATTTTACTACTCTATCAAGTGAACTCAAACAATGTTTTTCTACTAATATGACAGTGATGGCAGCAGAGCTTGTTCGCACTGCAAAACTTGAAAGCGAGGGTGAATTAGAGAGGCTTAGGTGACAATTTCCTTCTTTGTTTGTGGCCTTATTAATTCATTTTGCGACATTGTCAGGTTTTGGTCAGATATTTGAATGAACATTAAATCATTCAAAAAGACTACCTTATCTTTCCTAATAATTCTTTCAAGAGTTTATGTTTTGAGCATTGACTGTGTAAAGAACTTTAACACTATTAGGTTAAGTTGCCTACAACAAGTAACTCTCGATATCAAGCCCTTACGTGGTAACCTGAAAATTAAATAATAAGCTCCTATAACTGATTAATTTGCACTTATAGTATAAAATTTGTTTATAATGTCGGTGCATATAATTAAAAGCTCTTTTTCCCATAAAGAATTACTTTAGATGACTCTCTCTCTGTAACAATTTGTCAGTAGATCATTCATTACTGGAACACTTCTTCATGTGCTAACTTTGCCCTTCTAGGGTTATCGAATTATTAAGAAAATGGATATTAGGCCTAAATCAACCTTATATGCTAGCTCAAGTGGTGAGGATTACGTAAGATCATATAAGGAGACTAAATTCGATACACTTAATCGTGTGGAGTTCTAATAGTTCAAGTGCTAAGAAAATACTCAATCTTTTCATTCCTTATACCTATGGTTTAAGCAACGTCACCTATTGTCTTGGAAGATGATCAAGTAGCCTGGACTTTGCCTTGCATTGTAGGGAGTGTTCGGTATTCTAATTTTACTGTTGCTCAAATTTTTTGGAAAACAAGTTCCTTAAAAATGAAGAAAATGACTTGCCTAATGGTAGTAAGAAAATAAGTTCCACAAATGGCATTCCACATTGATTGTGTTCTCCCCACCATCCAACTCACTTCATCTTCATCCAGCCCTGTAGTCCCCATTCCCACCACGTCCCACCTCCACCTTCCGTAGTATGTATCTTAGATTATATACAAATGCTTTTAGGATAATATTTTTTGCTTACGTACCGAACACATGAAACTAGTAAGAAACCGCTTATTTTCCTGAAAAAACATTTTCCTTCCTACCGAACACATAAAAATAGTAATGTCAATACGTTTTCCTTACCGTCTTTTTCCTGATAAATCTCTTACAATTCTAACATGTTTAGATATTTATTTCAGATTCTACTACTACACTGCTGGCACTGGTGGTGCTGGACCTACTATTTTAGCTACTAGTTTTTTGCTTCTTGGAGAGGATGTAATTGCGTATAATAAAGGTCAGCTTTTTAGATGGACTGGATTTCCCCCCATCCTGACCCTCTTGTATTTATTGTGATCTCATCAGTATTTTGAAACTATGTACCAGGAGAGAAAATCAAATTGACTCCTTATAGTGGGATGCTAAGTATTGACTTTGGAATGGGGATCGGCAAGAAGGATGTTTACCTCCTGTGAGTACTTGGAACAGTAAATTTTTTTCGAAGGATCTAGCCTTGAGCCCTATTTTCCTTTTATAATATGTGATCCTTTCATCCCTCGAGTTCTAATCTTTTGAAAATCTCATAATTTTCAGAAATCTTCCAGAGGTGAAAAGTGTGCATGAGGTCCTTGGAGTACCAACTGTTAGTGCTCGGTTTGGGACAGATCCATTCTTCTGGAACTGGGGAATGATTGCTATGAGAAATTTACTTCCTCAAGTTGGTCTCTCAACTAGATACTTAGATGCTTAAATCCCATATGGTGTGGAATCCTCTTTGTATATTTTTAAAAATCTTAAAATAAAACTCCACCTATGTGACTTCAACAAACTATATCTGGTCCCCAATCCGAATAAAGTCAGTCTACTAACGGATAGTGTAAAAAAGTCTCGACATGATAATTAATCCTCTTAATACTGGACTTGTAAGAGCAGAATGGATACAAAAGATCTATGTAGCTCTTAAACAATTTTCGTTTTTTTTTTGTCCGTGTGTGCATAGATATTGTGAGAGAACAAAATAGGCTTGGAACATCATTTTCATTTCAATTTTGTATTTTGATCTTGATGTGTCAATAATCAGCTATAGTTTGTTGAAGTCATGGGGATCCCACATTCCAACTTTCAAAAGAATATGTCACACACTCAATAGGCGTCATAATCATATGCTACAACTTCTGCAGGAATTTCTGAGGGATAGAAGCAAAGTACAACAGCTGGTTCAACTATTCGATCCAGTTGTTCGAGCCGTTGACGGAACAGCTGGAGAGGCAGTCTCAATGCGAGTGAGATGTCTTCTAATTATTTTTAATTTATTTAGTTTTATTTGTTGAATTGTGTGGCTACCTCATCAAAAAGCTTAAGCTATAAGAGAAGGTACACTTATATTTATTTCACTATATATTCGATATGCTTTGAGATTATCTCCGCTGAGAAAGCCTAAAATTCTGAAATCTTACTTACAAACAGTAAGCTCACAAAGTTGTTTTGATCTTTTGTGAAACAGGTAGATTTAGAATGCTCAGATGGACACAACAGAATTGGCATATTTAGTCATAAAAGACTTTCTAAGTAAGTTGGTTAGCTTTTTCTGCTCCAGTCAATGTAAAATCTCTTAATTTCTCTTCATTTGTTGATTCTAAATTTTTGGTCAAGTTACACATTTGTTGAATGTTAGTTCCCTCATTTCTTTCTTGGGAAAATCTAAGCAAAAAGGTAATGCAAGTCTCTTCACATAAGGTTGTAAGCTATTTGTTTGTTTTTCAGATCAGTGGGAATTTCAACAGCTGCATTTGTCCTTGCTATTCTTGAGGGAAGCACAAAACCTGGTGTCTGGTTTCCCGAAGAGGTATGTATTGACGAACCAACTGCAAACATACCTGTGGATTATTGTTCCTGTCAACTTAACAAGTAAGGAAAATGACATTCGGCCTAACTTGACCTCAAAAACTAGACCATATAATAAGACAACACCCTATACCTTCAAACAATGTGAGACACATAACATACCCGCACACCCAGGACTGGTCATCCGGTGTGTGGACAATATAACATGGGGACCCAACATATATTAAGAAAAATGGACTTGGGGCTAACCTAATCTCAAAATATGTTCAAGAGGCTATGTTGCCCAGACTCTTCAAAAATGTCGAGGGGTGTGTGTTGGATTCGCCAAAAGTAGTGTACTTTTGGAGAATCTGACACGGGTACGACATTGAAAGTGAAGAGTCCACGCAACTTAGTCATGAGGTGAAGATTACTCAAGATCAGGGGCGCATCCATAGCATAAGTTATGAGTTCAGTCGAATTCTATAGCTTTGGCCTATACCTCATATATGTATGTAGAAAATCACTAAATATATACAAATATTAAATTTTCAATCTAGTTATTAGCGCTTAGAGGGAATCTTAGTAGCTCAGTTGGTTGGTTACCTAAATTTTCACCTTCCTCGTCTTGAAATCTCCTCCTCATTTCCCTTCCGCTACCCCCAATTTGTTTTTTAAAAGAAAAGTGCTTGACTCTCGAAGTCATGTGCGGTAGCAAACTAGCAATATCAAACCAAATACGACGAGTATTGGGGTCCTGAGCTGTCCTAGAATCTCGATTCCATAGAATCTAAATCTCGATTTGCCTCTGCCCAAAACCATGTAAGGAAACAATAACACATACCTTCAACCTTATGTGGGACACCTAACCCAAAGACCAACTTTTGTTCTTACATTTTTTTGGGTACAAAATGTCCATTGAATCAAAATTTCTTACCTAAAATATCCTAATTATCATTTATTACTATAAATGGTCATTCAGCCTTTATTCTTTCAAGTGAAGTGCATATGTTGCCTTCTTTAAAACTTTGTCAATTTTCCTTTCTTTCTTCCTTGTGTTTCCTCTATGCTGGCGGCTATTCGAACAGGTATGTTTCTCAACTATTACTCCTCTCCGACGTACCAAAATTGACACATAAATAAATATGCACTTAACTAAATTAATAATTTAATTCGACCTGCCGCAAATGTGAATCGTTCGAGTGAATAATATATCAAAAGACTCGAAACATTGAGACTATATCATATCTAAAATTTGGGACTGCTTAGAGGAAATTTGAGTTGGTCAGGATTGAAAAAAAAACTCAGTCTGCAATGTAAATATTTTATAAACATTGTATATGGATGTATATATATAGTTATACACCATATATACACTATCTTAGAATATCGATACATTACATATACATACAACCAGTTTCGTTGAAATATTTTTTTTTTACCTGAACAGTTATGTAAGAATACCTTTTTTTATTTAAACATTTCTTGGGCTTCCCTTGCAGCCAGAAGGAATCGCAGTTGAAGCAAGGGAAGTTCTTCTCCAAAGAGCTTCCGAGGGAACGATAAACTTCATACTAAACAAGTATGTATTTGTTATCATTTTCTCCTCCAATATGTTACTTAACTATATAATTTCAACTAAATACGTCTTTCTTCTTCGTAGGGCTCCATGGATGGTAGAAACAAATCCAAAAGAGCTCGGTTTTGGGATATATTCATAAATTCAATATAGAGATTTGACTAATCAAGTGAGTGTGCCTAGGTTTTATGATGGTTTATAATATGCACCTTTTGCATCTCATAAGTATAAACTCCTCAATATTTATTAGTTACGTATCTTTCAAGTGACTTGATTGTGTAAACGTATTTTACAATGACCGTGCATAGAACTTAAGATCGTTTCCTTTTTCCTTTTCAGGCATCGAGTGTGGAGCCAAAATGCACCCTCACCTTCTCTATATATTGGTGCAGTCTTTAAGATTTGAATGCGTACAGCTTGTTAGTTGTCAAGTTTTATAATACTTTGTCCTTCCATTTGAATAGACTTAACAAATTTGTCAATAGCAGAGGTGAGTTCTGGATATTTGGTCTGAAATATTTACACCAATATACATATACTCTTATAGTATATATATACTGATTTGGTATCAAGTTAAGCGAAATTATCAGCTTTAATGATATCAATACATATTGATTTAGTATCAGTTAAGCGAAAATTATCAACGTTAATGATACCAATACAGTATATGATATTGATTTAGTATCAGCTAAACGAAAATTATCAGTCTTAATGAATGGGGTATAGGCTGTAATTATTTATGAGAGAATGAGTATTTCATGAATTACTTTGAGTTTGGGTATGAACTTGTAATTATTTTGAATTTTCTGATCCATATTAAGTGAGAAATAATACATTTCTTAAGAAAAATATCTAAGGATGCTTTTGTATCACTTTTTCGTCCTGAAATTAGGTATGGAAAAAACGTAAGTGCACACTTCGATCACAGAAGTGAGAAAAGAAGTTGATGAATGACAACATTAAACTAACAAATATTTATTTACCTAATATTCAAATAATAAAAAGATAAATTCTTGTAGAAATTACAAATATTCCAACAAAAATTAAAAGATTTAGCACCATCACATATATTAGGAACCTCTTTGGTGTGATAACAAATGTCCTTTCATTTTGATTAATTTTATTTACTACATTTTTAAATCGTAATCTTTGTTCTTTGATATATTGGCTTCTCAATTAGTGACCTTTAATGAAATAATCAAACATTAATTTATGTGAAAAAAATCTAAAATGTTTAATTAATTTATTTATGACTCATTCTACTTTGGTGTTTCTAAGAACTTCATGATGTGAATGATTTTACAAAATCAACACTATAAAGATCATGTTTATGACAACATTTGGAATATCTCTATGTAACACGATAAATAGAGGCACGAAGGTTCTCATTGATACACTTAAAAATATTTGAACATACTTATTGGAAGAATAAGAAAAATTTTCTCTCGTCTCACTACTTCTATTGCTTGTGTCATATTTTTGTTTTAATTTTACAATACGTTATCAATACTAAATTTTTATTTTTGGAAGTTGAATTCCACATATTATTTGTTAAAGTGGTGTAACAAAAATTAGTCCATTTGTTGTGCATTCAACCGTGAAAAGGTAAGGTACTAATGCATTTTGTCCTATTTTAATATTGCCACTTCATGACCCTAACTTATTCTTAAGGAAATTTCATATTGATGAGGTATTTAATTACATTATTGACTCTTTTTGTGCCTATAACCGTTAATTTAAGTCTTAATACATCACTATAATAATAATTAAGGTAAAATAATATACTTGTGACGAAATCATGCTGCCCCATTAATTTTCTTTATTTCATAGTGTGAATATGACAGTAGTGCATAATAGGTTTAAAAGAAACTAAAGTGGCTAAATGTATAAATGTGTGTGTGGAAGGACAAAATAATTGTAGGCATCATTGTGATAATTATAAATGGAAGAAAAGTATGAATTCTCAAAATTATCCTTCAAAAGTGAAGGCAAATTTTACCATCAATTTGGCATGAAAGGTATCCGACATGTGGTTATGGTGTAATCTAATTAATTTATTAAGTTATAAATTTTCCATCAAAATAAAGAAATAAAAAGTGATGATGCACTTGACCTCTCAAAGTGATGTTGAGGTGTGTTATACAAATATAATAAATATCGAAGAAAGACAATATGATTCTATTAAAAATTTACGAAGCACATACATGTGATCACATGAGTCTATTACTTAGATAGAATGAGACTTGTGAAGCATCGTAAATGCTCTTTCATTCTTGAAAATGAATATGTTAATTTGCATAAAAGTTATGAATAAAAAACATATTTATGTATTTTTAGATAAATGTTACAACCTACCTCTATGGGTGATTTGAGATTAAAAAAATATTTTGACATAAGTGATCATTGATCGTGTAATTTTTAGTATGTCACAAATATTGTGGTATATTTTATTATTAACTATCGAAAGGGCAAAAGAAAGAAATAATTCTCACCTATAAAAATTGTAGTCATGACTAAATTGAATATTATTGTGTCATAAGAAACCTAGAGCCGCCGTCACCGCTTTTTTCATGATCACGATGACCGCTGGCCAGCCTCGATCGGAGGCAGGTCAGCAGACTTTTGCCAGTTTATTCAGGTCGACATCAGGGGAGACAATACCTCTACCTTTAAAATCAATATCGTACTTACATGGAGAGCCAAGAATCATATGGGAGCAAGCAGAGGTAGAGCAGATGATAGTCAATGAGAATCTCCAATATGCAGTGGTTGGAAAGTTTTCTTATGGTTGGCCAGACATACAAGAACTTCGCAAAATAATACCCAAGCAATGTGGATTGAAGGGGGAGTGCAATATTGGATTGCTAACCAACAAATATGTGTTGATCAGGGCTACACTCTTGGAAGATTATGTCAATCTGCTCTCTAAACCAGTTTTCTATTTAACACAACAAAATTGGTCCTATCCGATGGGGACCCTAAAGTGGGATCCATTATTTAACCCAGAGGAGGAGACATCAACGGCTATAGCATGGATTTCCTTTCCTTCACTGCCCCCAAACTTCTTTGGGAAAGAAACAGTATTCTCACTAGCTGCAGCAGTTGGAAAACCATTACAGGTGGATATGGCAACTAAAAATCAAACTAGACCTAGTTGTGCTAGGGTTAAGGTTGAGGTAGATCTTCTTAAGGAGTTTTAAGTGAATTAACATTGGATTGAAAAAATCTAATGGCGAGATTGTAGAAAAGTGGATCAAGATAAAGTATGACTATATGCCTGTCACGACCCAAGCCTAGGGCCTAGACGTGACCGGCGAATGGGGAACCCGAAGGAACCCCAAACAAGCCTCATAGCATATCATTACACATCCTTGGTCGCAGAAGCAATTAAAATGACCATAAGCGATAAGCATAATCAAAGGGG
>JAJOOR010004771.1:0-30850 GCA_036250505.1 Solanum acaule | reverse complement strand
CAACAAATAGTAGACATAAAAATGTTCCATAACTTTGAAATATAATGGATTTAATATGAAAAATCTTAAAAGGTTGAACCTGCATAATTCAAATCTTGAATACGCTTTTGTAGAAAACCTATATACTCTAATACAAGTATTAGTGGCAAAATGAATCGTCTTGAATTATTTATCAATCAAGAAATTTAATTATCTTATTTTTCATAAAAGCAAGAGTGTACTTAGGCTAAATTGAACAAAGAATTGAAGTCTACTATACAAATCTACCAAATCAATAAGCAATATTTGCCAGTACTGTTCCATATATCTGTTGTAAGTGTATTTAAATTCCTAATTTAGGCACTTATATATATTTTTAAAAAGTTGCATACTATATACCAAGTATATATGTATATTATTGCTCCAATGTACGGTTGAAATTAATACTTTACCCAATCAATATAATTTAATTTGCGATAAAAGTCACTTGCCTTTTTTTTTAAGTCACTAACTCCACCAATTATGTTCCTTTTAAAAATTCAGTTGTCAATATATAAAAGTTAAATCCGATACTCGAAAGATAATTATTAAAGCTATTTCTATTTACATAATATAAGATAAGACTGCATATTATAGACTTTTATAGTTCAATCTTTCCTCGAATTCTGCACATAACAAGAGCTTAATCTATCGAGCTGATTTTATTTTATTGTTTTTAAGTAACTCCAAGTGTCTAGAAGCAATATTTCTTCTAGTATTTACTATTGTTTTTACTTAGAAAATGAAACAATGAGCAAATAAGGAGGAAATGAAAGTGATAGTTGGAACAATTTGACTTTTGTATACTATTTTCCATGGAAATAGTGAAGACTTTCTCTTTGGATTAGATTTTGATGATAGTAGAAAATAATTGCAACTGTCATTTTTATTCATTGATAATTAAAAATATATTATAGTATAGTTACTTGTTGGAAGAAATAACTAACAGATTGATCCATTTGTTTTTTTGACCATTAATTAATTGGAATATAATATTGGAGGGTTGAGTATTGTTTCAGTTAATCTCATTGGTCTCTTTTCTGGAAGTAGTTAGTAATAAAATCCTTGACGTGATTGTGAAACCAAATACATACAACATGTAATTAACCCTCTCTTAATTCATGATAGTTTTGTTCCTTCTTTAATCAGAAGTTTTAAATTCAAATTCTGATATAGAAAGCGCTTCTTCTTGAATGGGACCTACATAACACAAATCTAAATTACTTAAACTCCAATATAGATACCCAATAGCGGATGGAAAAAAAAAACTCACTCATCTATCTCTTTATTTTCAGCTATTTATCCATATTCTATTCACTCTCTTCATTCTTTGGGTCAAACTTTTTTCCTCCCCTTTTTTTCTTCTTTGGGTGGGTGAGGCTAGGGTTGGATATTGTAATTTAATATTACTAGGATGACTTGATAGAGTGTATAAAAATATTGTTGAATAAGATGTATTGACAATGTTGATAGTAGTTATATTAAAATTATTTTTTATGCATTGTTTGATTTAGTGTATTAAAAATAATACGCATTACATAATTTGTTTAAAAAATTATTGGTTTACAAAAATATCCTCCGCAAATACTGTGGAAAGGATTTTGAGGGATAATTATGACTTTAATCATGTGAATGCATGTATTAAAAACCTCTTACATTGCTAATACTGTGATTTGTCATGTATTAGTTAGATATACCATAATACCAAATAGAGTGTACATACAAGCAATAGTTATATATAGGTTGAAAAAGTGTACCAAACAAAGTATTAGTAATACACAATTAAAGTTAATGCATGCATTATTTTTTCTAAAGCATCCTAATAAAGAACCCCCCTTAAGGGATCGTTTGGTAGAGTGTATTAGCAAAAATATCAATTATTTAAGTGAATTAATTATTCTTGTTGTTTTGATTTATTTGTCTTACTTTTTCTTTTTGGAGTCTGTTTGGATGGGCTTATAACATATGTGTTATAAACCATAAGTTATAAGTTAGGAATCCTAACTTATGACTTTGTGACTTATTTTGTTATTTTAACTTAAAATAAGTGTTTAAAAGTATTGTATTTTTATTTTACCCAAACACTACAAAACTGTTTAAAATCACCTAAGATAAGTCAATTCAAACAAACTCTTAATCTATTTAAAAAAGAATGTCTCTTCCCTTTTTTTGACAACTATTTAATTTCAATTTTTCACGTAACATATTTAAGATCAGGGGCGGATCTAGGTGTATGGGTGAGGGTATTATGGCACCCAGTAGCCTCTATTAAAACTTTGTATATATATGTATAAGTATGACATACCGAATATATATTATACTTGTTACCTAATAAACAATATGTTGAATGGCGTAACTGGCAAAGGGCCTAACTCTGTACGTGAGCATCGAGGGTTTAAATCCCATGAGAGCACCATTTTTTTTAACCTTAGCTTGTGCGAAGGGCTTTCAGCTCTTCCTTTCTTTTCCCTCTTTTTTTTTTTTTGGGGTCTTTGCTTCAGTTTCTCGCCCCACTCAATTTGATACTCATTACTTATGTATCTATCTTTAATTGATACAAGTGTTGCGTGATATTTTATATCAATTACAGATTAATATTAAATTTTGAACATCATATAATTATTAATAAAAATATGTTTAAATAGTATTTTTTTTTTTAAAAAAATGATGGATATTATTATGTTAAAGCTTTTGAATTTAAAGGTTCTTTCAATCTTTAACATCACACTAAATGGAGATAACTAGACTGAAGCTATAATTTTTATTTTCATTTTCAACTGTATGGTATTAGACAATGTATACAAATTCAAATTTAAAGGTGAAAAATCTCTTGTTTGAGAATAAGGTGTCTTATTTCTAAAAAATAGTATATCAATAAAATAAATTATTTAGGTATATTAATATTAGAATATTTTAAAGAAAAAAAACATTACTAAAGATGCATATTCAATCAATTTATTTATAGAAATCGAAAAAACTAAATAATCCGAATTATAACCTAAAATTGAAGGAATCATCCCATTTACCTATTTAGACGATATGACACCCTTAGCCTCCAAATCCTAGATCCGCCTCTGTTTAAAACCACAAGATTAAAAGACATTTTGGTACCTTCCATATATCTTTAGTTTAAAATCACAAGATTTAAAAGTTTCATTTACTTTCTTAAACTCTATATCAAATCAAAACGAGACAAACAAATTGAAATGAAGGAAGTAATATTTTTAGCTGACCTCCCCAATGTGTAACTTGCCCTTTTATTTTTGGGGTGTCAAATGCGAAGTGTTTAACTAATTTTACATTTACGAGCCTTGAAAGCTTTTCAACCCCATCCTAATAGTGAAGCCTTCAACAATGGAAAAAACATTCCAGGGGAAGAAAGAACAGTTAAAAATAGCCTATACAACTCTAAATACAAAGTATATTATTGCAATTATATTAAGTATAGGGGAAAAGAATTTTTACACATTTTAAGTGTTTGTATGAGAAAAATATCTCCAAGTATGTTGGTGTTTTACAACTGTTGCTGCTGTTGCTGTAAGTTAATTAGCTTATAGTATGCTCCATCTCTGTTCTCTATCAATGCAGAGTGAGTCCCTTGATCGACGATTTTCCCATCTTGTAAAACAGATATCTGATCTGCATCTTTTATGGTGGATAGTCGATGTGCCACGATGACAGTAGTCCTGTTTCGCATCAACCTGTCCAATGCTTGTTGAACTATACGCTCAGATTCCACGTCCAGAGCACTTGTAGCTTCATCTAATAGCAAGATTTCAGGGTTCTTGAGAACAGCTCGGGCAATGGCTACCCTTTGCTTCTGTCCACCGGACAATTGAACTCCTCGTTCCCCAACTTGGGTCGAGTAGCCATCAGGAAGAGCACTAATGAAACTATGTGCATTAGCAAGCTTAGCTGCTTGAATCACTTCTGCTTCAGATGCTCCCTCTTTTCCATAAAGGATGTTTTCATAGATTGTTGTGGCAAAGAGTGCTGGTTCTTGTTGGACCAGGCCAATGTGCTTTCTTAGAGAATTGAGCTTTAGTTTCCTGATGTCCTTGCCTGTGTAAATTCACATCATCAATATGATTAAATTAATCCATGATGGACGTTGGAATGATTCTAGTTCGAAATAGTATAGGTACAAATTAAACTTACCATCAATGATCACTTTCCCAGATATTGGATCATAGAACCGTAAAATGAGAGCCAATACTGAGCTTTTACCAGAACCACTCTGCCCTACTATCGCCATACTCTTTCCCGCATGCACTCTCATATTGAAGTCTCTGAAAATGTGAACATCGGGTCTTGCAGGATAGCAGAACTCAACATCCTTAAACTCAATTGTTCCCTCAACCGCAGTTACCTCCTCCCCACTGTCGGTTACAATTTCTGTCTTCCGATCAAGCACTTCAAATACTGATGCTACCATCTGGTTTCCTTTTATAAGGTCTGGTGCCATAGCAAGGGTCTCTCCCATAGCCAAAGCAGTTACAATCAAAACCATAAACGATTTCATAACAGCTTTGAAGCTGGTTAGCTCCTTCCCCATCAAAACAGAACCATACCTATACAAGGTTTAGGAAAAATACATGTTAAACTATTGCGAGCTCAAGTGAAAACCCTATTGGTACAAGACTGTAATCTAAGTAAAATAAACAACTGTCATAATGTATGTGATTGGCTATCTACTTTGCTAAACTTTTGTAGTAACTTTTTTCTCCTGTGGATAATTTGTAAATATGTGAAAGGTGGTAAGTTTATCTAGTCTCAAAATCGTCACCATGTCAGAGTATGTAAAGTACAAGTATGCCAAAGCACCTCATTGAAATGCAAGCTGCCTCTGTCACTCAAAGAAATTCCCAACAACAAAGCAACAAGATGAACAATTTAGATAACTTAAAACTTGAGCAACATACCATAAGGCAAGGGCATAAGAGGAGAAGATGAAAAACTGAGAGACTCCATAAAGGATCCCGGCAGTCTGTCCCCTGCTAAATGAACGCTTTGCAGGTTCAACAAGTTCACGAGCATAGAGATCAGTTACCTTCTCCTCAGCACAGAATGCTGCAACAGTTCTGATGTTACTTACAGCCTCACCAGCAAACATGTTTGCTCTAAGATAGGCTTTGCTCAAGTCACCACCAAAGCCTGACATGAAGAGTTTCTGAAAGAAAACAATACCTATTAAAATAATGATATGGAAGATATATGGCAGATGCTGATTAAGGGAAAAGATTGAACCTCGCTGATGTGACCACTAACGATAAGTGGGTACATAGCCATGACAACAAGGGTGAGCCTCCAATTCAAGATGAATGCAATGATGAAGGAAGTGGCCACCAAACCCACATTCTGTAGGAGAATAGTAGAGCGATCAACCACTACAGTTCGCAATAGAGTAGCATCACTTTCCAATCGTGATGCAAGTGTAGAACTTGAGTTGTTCATCTCATCAAACCATCCTATCTCATTTCTTAGCATAGCTGCAACCACATAAAGAAGAATGTTAGGGAACTTTTATTTGAATAAGTTGGACAAAAAGGACTCGTACTAAGAAAACAGATATCAATGCAACATATCAACAAATGTAGGAAAGCTATGATTCATATTTATCTGAATCATTAATCCACACAAAAATTATTTCTGGATTAATGATTTCAGATAAATATGAATCATAGCTTTCTTACATCTAGAAATCATTTATAGATACAAGTTAAGCTATTTGTCTGTTAAAGGACTGATACTAAGAAAACAGAGATGAGTGAAAAGTTTCAGAAAATAGTACAACAGTCATCTTCTAAAATTAAATATGATGAATAGTATCAACGCAGTGAACCAAAGTTCTGTAATGCAACAGTAACTATGCAATTAAAGTTCTACATATTTACACGATAAGCAACCTCTCATAAAGCAAAAACATTGGTTATTGTATGATTACCAGAGAACATCATCTCTCTCACGCGAAGAGTAAGCCTCTCTCCTATGATTCCAAAGCAAGTATGTGCAATGGCGTGAACGATGACGGTTAGTACTGCACCAATACAAAACAGGAAACAAATCTTCTTTACTTCGTGGCGTGTTGTGTCCCAATCCATGTAGTAAGACACAAGGGCCTGTGACACCCCTAAGGCAAAGAGAGGCATCTGAGCTCCAGCAATAAATGCACAGATAGTTCCAATAGCTCCATAATGCCATTCAGGACGAATCATAGAATACAATCTCCCTGCGGAAATATTTGGTGACTTAACATCCTCTACACCACCAGCACCAATACCGCTAACAGATTTTTCAGAACGAAAGCTAGCTCCACGGCTTCGCGTTGTCGTTCGGGATAATTCACGGGAATACCTTATGCTGTAGAAAAAAGATTAAGCAAATTATGCATCTAATGATAGAAAAATCAGTCTGATTGCTTATAAGCAGGAAATGACACCTTTTATTATTTTTTTGAACTTTGAACCCTCAACTGCAGAAATTGTCAAAGTATCACTAGAACTAGCTGTCAAATGCATGACAGTACGGAGCTGACTCCAACGCAACAATAAAGAGGATATACATCACACTCTGATATAGTTAGGAATACAACGTATCAGCAGGTAAATATTGTACCTATGAGGTCGTCCCATGGTTGGCTCTTGAGAAGGATGGAGATGTGAAGAAGCTGCTTGTTGAAGTTGAACAAGTGATGCATAGGCACTATTTGGTTTTGAAATAAGCTCCTCATGAGTTCCTGTTTCTGCTATCTTGCCATTGTTTACAACCGCTATGATATCAGCATTCCTAATGGTAGAAAGGCGATGAGCAACAATTACAGTTGTTCTTCCCACCATCACACGATCAAGAGCATCTTGTACACTTTTTTCTGACTCAGCATCAAGTGCACTTGTAGCTTCATCTAATAGAAGAATTGATGGATTCTTCACTATAGCACGAGAAATTGCAATTCTTTGCTTCTGCCCCCCAGATAACTGAACCCCTCTTTCACCAACCTGTAAATGACGAAGCCTCAGATATCTATGATATTATGTTTTATTAAAGAAAACTCAGTCTTATGAGGCCTTTCTTGAATATTTTTGTGAAAAGAGAAGAAGACAAAAACTCTAACTGAATTTTCCTTTTCTTTGAACAATATACAAGAGAGCTCCTTCAGTAGGAGTTTTGAGTTAAGGTAAGTTTCTTAATCCTAGGGATTTTTAATTATGCCATAATCATAAGAATATTCTGCACAATTTTCTTAATATCATTTTCACTGACATATTTATTAAGATTATTCTTCACAATATTTTCAATAACTCTCTTGATTTTCAAGGCAAACATTTCAACTCGAGAGAGTGAAGCGTTTTGAGTTTTTTTAATTTTGAAATCAGGAAATACTAATAAACCACTAGATTAGTAAATAATCGCCTAAATAGTGCCTCTGGATACTGAACAACTAACAGAAAGAAAAGCAACACCAGAATTCTTCTCCTCAAATGATGCTGGTAATGCATAATGAAAGGATAGAGGGAATCTATGTATTATTTTTTGCAGGATAGAAGATGGAATAAGTAATACATGAATAAGTAAACCCTCCATAATTAATACATGCATAGAATAATACATAGATTTCTTCATAACTAATCCATGTATTACTAATTCCTTCTAACCAACTACCAAATGGAAGTACTTAGTATGTAATAATTATATAGAAGCATCCATCTAATTCTCTTTGCTATAGCGTGGCATCTCCTAGTGCATGTACAAATAGTTTATGAAGGACAGAATGTACCTGAGTTTCAAACCGATCGGGGAGGTTGTTGATGAAAGTCATTGCCTCGGAAAGTTTGGCCGCACGTGCAATATCTTCTAGGCTAGCATCACTTTTTCCATAGAGAATGTTCTCTCTAATGGTTGTAGCGAAAAGAGCGGGTTCTTGATTTACTAGCCCTATTTGCTGCCTCAGCCACTTCAAGTCCAGGTGCCTAATATCACATCCATCCAATAATATCTGTCCCGAGAGCGGTTCATAGAAGCGTTCAATTAAAGATATAACTGTACTTTTCCCTGATCCACTTCCTCCCACAAGAGCTACAATCTTCCCTGATGGAATATCAAGAGAGAGCTTGTCAAAGATCACCACATCGGGACGAGATGGATAGCTAAAACATACATCCTTAAATTGTATGTGTCCATCTACTTTGCTCTGCTTCTGACCACTCTTGGAGCTTGTTTTACTGATAGTATCTCGTTCAATCATCTCAAAAATAGGATAGGCAGCTGACTTAGCCCTGAGGAATGCTGTAATATCTGGTGCAGCCTGCCCCAGTGACCTGAGAAGCAGTTAAAGTTAAATTGAAGACAAGATTTGCATAAACAGAACAAAAACTGGGCAGCTAGTGGAGCACCTACTTTATGACCATACAAAGTCTGAAGTCAAGGTGTATGCAATGGAAAACTTTCCAAGTGACATTGAGGCACAAAATGACCTCTATAAACTAAGGAAAAAGTTTGACCAAGTATAGAAGTAACAAGTAACTTGATCAATAAGGATGAGACGCGATGTCATAAACATCTGGTTTATAAAGGGTAACTTTATAAATTGCTCTAAAATCTGAAATCTAGAAAGGATTAATGGATGTATTATCTATCCTTTAACCAATAGAGATACATTGAAAAAAGCCACTTCTTTAAACACAAATCAGGTCATCGAAATTTTCTGCATAACAAGACAGCAAGATTATGTTGCTTCAATTCAGTGCAACTGGTTGAGCCTAACAGGATAACCTGCCTTTTCAGCTAGTCAAAACTACAGTTGGTGTTCTTCACATCCAACAACTCCAAACGTTTGAAGCAATTGGACTAAGATCAACTAGTGTTTCTTGGTTTATCAACACACAAGCAGTAAGAATAAGCATTGGCTTAACACAACAGCTCAATTCCATCAAGAATCACTACACTGGCATGAAAGGGGTTATTTGTTATGTATCATAAATGACTATGAGTAGTGATGAGATTCAGAGAAGCACCGGATTCTCAAGAACAGAGGGCACTAATCTCAGTTAATACTCGTAATAGTTTAATTGTTTAAGATTATGCTGTAAAATCGTTTCGAAATTGAGTATGAAAGGCAAAAACTTACAGGCCAGCAATGACAACATTGAGCATGGTGGTGAAAGAATCTCCTCCATTTGCAATGTTCTTGTGCACAACAATGCTAGTAAACCACACAAGCAATGACCAAGAAAGGAAAAGGACACAATGCAAGGTGCCCAAACCCAAGCCCTTGGCCAATCCAGCTTTTCTCCCGTACTTATAAGTGTTCAACAAGGCACCTTTATACGATTTTACCGCCTTCTCTTCTCCAGTAAATGCTTGCACTGTTCTAATATTAGCTACAACCTGAAAATTGCAAAAGATCACTAAGCATAGAGCAACGATTAGAAGGATTAAAAATTAAAATGGGATATCAATAACCCATTAACGTATGATCCTTTCTTGAATAAACTACTCTATTGTACACTCCTCCACTATCACTAATATATAATTTGTCAATCTTTACCTGTCAAAACACATGTCTAGACAAATAACAATCATAAAAACTGGAAAGTTAGGAGTACATTTCTTTTGCCAAATATATCCGTCCCACTGTCAAAATTAAGGGCAATTTTGTATCAAAGTATAACAGAAAAAGGTATATTTTTGATAGTACGGGGTATATTTGGCCCTTCTTTTCCCGTTCATTGATTAGGATGACATACCAAACAAAGACTTTTTGTCAAACAGTTGGAGTGCATACCTCTTCAGCAATCTCTCCAGCTTTAATATAGGATTTGCGGACTCTTGCAATGAGACCAATGGTAACATAGGCATAAATACCACCAGCAAGAGCGATCAAAGGCACAATTGAAAGCGTCACCAAACTGATCTGCCATACTCTTATGAACCCAATTGTAAAACCAGCTAAGAAACGGCTGATATAATGCAAGAAATTCCCTGCCTGCATCACCACCAACCAGTTCCACCATGCTCATTATAATGCTTCTACTCAGTTAATTCACAAAGATAACTCCCCAATCCCCATCAATGAAGACTTTTTCTACTCAAAATTTTGAAAAAAGTTTTGCAACGCACAAAATTTCATGCATGTCCAATTGATGTTAACGAAGACATATTTTATATGATTAATTTATTTAGTTATGAAATACGTTTATTAAATATTTTTTTAATCAAAACAACAAATATTTTGAGACGGAGGAAGGTAATATTTCAATTCTCAAAAGTCTCAACAACATGTCTTGTTTAAAATTTGAATTTAAGGACAATATGTTTTCAAAGAATGCATTGTTTAGATTTCTAATTGATCATATTGACTAAATTAACCATCGCTTATTCAAGTGGAGGTACGAGCATTTGTTTATACTAAAGTAATAAAGGGTACGAATACAACAAGAAGTATATACTCTTTTTATTTCAATATAAATAAATTTTGAGGTTTGACAAAAAATTAATTATAGACATTAATTAATTATTAAAAGATAATTTATCAACATTACTTTTTACTTCTTTCTAAACTTTTTCTTTAAAATTAGAGATCGTTACTAGAAATTTATTTATATTGAAACGAAGCGAGTAGCATAATCGTATAAAAATAATAATATAGGACCAACATATGAGTCACATGGACTCAGGAGTTCTTTTCTATTATTATTATTGCTCTTTGAGCATTGATGAGTATCGCATTCATTTTAAAAGACATATTTTTTTTCAAAAGAGTAGTATATTAAAATAAAATAAAAGGATTATTTTATCCTTTATTTTAATCACATTCTACTTGGAAATCCAACTGGCACACAGAGATTAATAAAAAAACTTATTACTAGTCAGTAACTCCAACAATTTTAATTTTGATCTAAGAAAATAAAATGAAACAAATCCAAAAAATTAATAAATGCCACCAAAAGCATTTACTCTTTTTTTCCAGATTAGCTTCAGAGACTTAAAGCCTTTTCCCCTACTTCAAAACCTATGGCCCAAATTTCCCTTTCAATGAATAACATGATGTAACCTTGAAGCCCCCAACTACTAACAACTACTTCGTTTTTATTCACGGATAATAGAGAACTGAAATCGTATCAATAAAATTAGTGGTCTAAAATTAAATTTTAATAAGAGGCTTCTTTTATGCCCACTTGTCTATCGTAAAGGATGATAAATGAGAGTACCTTTTCAGAAATAGCATCCTGAACAATAATAATATCACTAGTAATTGCAGAAATGACTTCTCCAGTAGAAGCTTCAGTGTCAAAGAGACTTATATCTTGATTCAACATAGACTTCAAGTATGCCATTCTTATCTTTGCTGCTTGTCTTTCTCCACTGTGCATCCAACATGCCACCTCTATTTTTTTAACAAAAAAAAAGTAATATTAATTAGGAATTTTAATATATACATTAAATCATGACGAAAAAATAAAATATTTATAATTGTTGGGCAATAAACTCAAACCTATCCATGATGAAAATAATATCACCACGCTTAGGTACACAAAATCCAACGAATACTGCAAACAAACAATCCAAAATTAACACAAGTTCCTCACACAAAATAATAATAAAACATTAATTAATCGATTATATTTTCAGTTATTTTAATATACTGTAGCAAGTAATTAATCTACTTATTTTAAGGTTATTATATATGCTCCACTTCATATGGATAATTAATTAGTTACATGCAATAAATAACCCCGTAGGTAATTGAGTTTTGGGTACCTAATTAATTGGATCTTTATTTTCGCATCCTAAAAAAAATACAAAAATTAACTATGAAAATTCATACTGAATTTGTCGTTAAATAGTCCATAGTTAACAAAATTTATTACTAGAATTAGCACGGTAGTGACTTTTTGAGATAGTAATAATTTTTAGTTGAGTAATCATATGAGAAATCAGAGTTAATTTCTCATATTGTCATTCAACCATCCGTTATTATCTCATAAACTCACATTTCTATTTGATTTCACGATTATTAGTTGAATGACTATTTGAGATTTCTATTTGATTTCACGATTATTAGTTGAATGACTATTTGAGAAATGAACTCGAAGAATATTTTTGCATATGTTACCTTGGCAATTTTGTGAGAAGTTTGAGCAGGAAAAAGGTAAGCAAGGCCAGCAATATTAATCATTTTGCCAAAGAAAATGAAGAAAACAGGTACAGAAGCACCATGTAAACAAGCACCAATAGATCCCAAAAACATCAACAAATAATCATAGGAATCAGCAAAAGAAAAAAGCTTCAATAATGAAACTTTCTGATGAGTCTTTTTCCTTTCTTCTTCTCCATTATTATTATTTTTCTGCTTCATTTTTGAAATGTTGCTACTGTCAACAGATAATGCATGACTTTCTTGTTGGCTCATTTTTTTTGTTTTTAACTAGACTTTAAGAGCAATAAAAGAAACAAATGTTTTCCTTCTTATAAAAGAGAAATAATGAGGGTGGTGGGAAGATTGGTGAGGTAATTAAGTTGATTAAGGTATCTGTTTTAAAATAAGTGTCGCTTTAAAAGTTCAAGACAAAAAAGTTAAAAAAAATAAAATTGTAATCTTAAACTAAAGATACGTAGAACGTATGTCTTTCAATTTTGTGGTTTTAAATATATCATGTGTGTAAAATTAAAATTAAAGAGTTTCCAAATAAGAAAATGATCATTTTTTTAAACAAGTAAAAAAAAGCAAGACAAACAAATTGAAACCAAAAAAAATACTGTAATAAATAAGAATAGTTTAATAAATTGAACTTTGTATTTTTTTATTTATTTTTTAATGAACGTGAAATGAGCTAAAATAACACATATTTTGAGACGGTGAAAGTATTGAGAGTAGAGAGAAAGTCAAGGCAAAGGAATGAGCAAAAATTAAATTATACAACAACCCGCCACCATGGATGATTGGTTGCCAAGAGGCTCAACCTCTATCCGACTATTTTATGTGACAGTTGCAAAAATTAAATTGGTGTTGGCGCAGGCATGAGGACCTTGATGTGTCTCTATATAATATAAATATAAACAAAATACTAAATCATGTGGAAGCATTAAAAACCTGTTCTATCTATCTTAGTTGGCATATATTAATGAAAATGAATAGTAGGACACTTCAAACTCCTTTCAACAAGGTATGATATGTGTGTTTATAAGGGGTCCTTTGGAAGGGCCTCTTATGGATTACCAAACCATGCATTTACACATTTATAAAAAAACGAAATTAACGATAGATAAAATTTTGTACCTAAATAATAAAAATATTATGTTCATTTCATTTAGGTATAGATTAGTGATATATTATAAATTAAATTCAATTAATTAGGTATATATTAGTGATAATTATTTAGGATAACTTTTAAAATTAAATTAATATTATTCTGATAAACTAAATTTCCTAAACATTTAACGTTTTATAAATACAAGAATGTTTATTACTTGATGAGTATCTTATTATAAGGGGTCGTTTAATTTGAAGATAAATTACATTTATATCAATTATTTTGACATTATTTTTTATTAAGTATTTAATTTATTGCACTAAAATACATACATTGCACAATTTTGTTTAAAAAATTATTTATTCTAATAAAACGATAATTAATCTAAGAGAGCTAGTACTAACTATAATGTTGTTGCTACGTGGCAAAAGGGAGCCGATAGAGTTGACCTCCGTTCACTTTGTTTATTATTTCATAGAGACATGTATAATGACAAAATTATTAGTTTCGTTCCTGAATTATAATTATACTCATATACTTAGCTAATTAAATTTAGAGATCTTCTTGATCTGCCACATGATATAGTAAGTGATCTAAAATTCTTGTAGTAGTGAGAGACTCGTAGGAAAAAGTCGAGAAGAAGGGTTGAAAATACTCTTAAACTTGGCGAGAATTTAGGAGTGTATTTCACTCATGTTGAAAGATCAGGATGTATTTAAGTTCAGTTAATCAAATAAATGAATGTGTTTTAAGACTGTCAATAATTTGAAGATGAAACTAATAATTCACGCTAAGTTTAGAGGTATTTTCAATTTCTCTTTATTCAAAAGTAAAATATTTTTAATATTAATTAAAAGGTTAGAATTATTTTTCAAGATCTAGAATTCTATATTTATTAATATTGATATTATGATAAAAAAAAAATTGTATTAATTTTTTTTAAAAAAAAAGCATGTAAATAAATTTAAAATGAACAAATAAAAATAAATTAAAAGAGTAGTTAATTGTTGCATGTGAAAAGTTGTAATCTACGTCGAAACTGAATACAGTTGAGAGTTAGAAGAAGGATTTTGGTACGTATGAGTATAAACGTAATACGTATACGGTATACGTATATGAGTTGACGATGAAGACGATAACAATGAATTAAGGCGTTGGTGGTTGAACTTTGTTCTAACTTGTAATAACTATTCGAAAGGAACAATTAAGTTTTGCCTTCATTATTCCTTCACCTCTTAGTCATCTCTTAAATTTTAATACTTCCAGGATCAATATCGGTTGTGGCGTAATGATAAAACTGTTTCATTTTTAATCAAAGATCTCAAATTTGAGTTTTAAGTATGAATTAAGTAAACTTGTTGGGAGCGTCACCTTCAGGATGAGTCCTGCTCAGTGGCGGAGCCACCTTATAGTTAGGGGTTCATCCGAACTTCCTTTGGCA
This sequence comes from Solanum acaule, assembly GCA_036250505.1. Classification (NCBI taxonomy): domain Eukaryota; kingdom Viridiplantae; phylum Streptophyta; class Magnoliopsida; order Solanales; family Solanaceae; genus Solanum; species Solanum acaule. Next base: position 16,141 of record JAJOOR010004771.1, on the reverse strand, counting down.
GAAAATTATATTATTTATACATGGTTAAAATAATTTTTTAGGTATATATAGTAGATGTCGAACTCCTTCGACTACTTCATGTGTCGATTTGTTCATATTTTGAATCCATTATTGATAATTCTGGCGCCGCTATTAGTCATATATAATACACCATTTAAATTTAATTGAAACTCCAATACGAACACCTGAATAAAATAATAAAAAATCTTAATGATTTCTTCGTCTTAAAGTAAGTTTACTTTAGCAAACAAAAAAAAAATGTCAAACTTTTAGAAATTCTAAATAAAAATAAAAGTTAGTGTATTTTTCCAATTATATTCTTGTATTAGAGAATTATATTTTCTTAATAGTACTCAATTCTCAAAAAATATCTAATAAATATGGGTAACTAATTAATAATTATACCTTCTATTTAGTATATTATTTTTCTTAATGGGGTTGAAATAAGCTAAAGTGATACTTATTTTAGAACGAAAGAGATTTATAATTCCTTTTATTAAATATTTGATTTATTCAATTTGTCATGACTTTTCATAATTGAGGTGTTTGTAGTCTTAAAGAACCGTAAAATATGAAAAGTTTAACTAACCATCTAAAATTTCTAAAAGACAAATACTTTGGGATAATTATTTTGAAAAATCAAGATAAATAATTTAAAACGGAAGGAGCATTGTATTTTAAATAATACTTTGTTTTTTTTTTTTGGGGTTAATAAATAACTCTTTGTTGGTCAATTGTCAAAACGATGAGGATATACGGTGGCTCCTTTGTATTTATCTCATTTTGTATATGATGTCATATAGCCACCTAAAAATAATAGTGGAACATTTTGTTTTTTTTTTATTTTTTGCATTTTCTGGAAAAACTATAAATAAATAAAATACAATTTTTATTCTTATTTCTCTCCAATAAATAACATTTTATTTAATGATAAAGTAAATTAAGACAAAGATAATTAATTTTCATCTACATCTTATATATGAATAAATATTTTTATTATTTTATTCTTATTTCTCTCTAATAAGATTATTATATTGTTAATTTATAATTTAAATAATTAATTAAAGAAGTTGAAGAATTACTTGGCAGATTACTCAAGCATTAATTTTTTAGACAAGGAATGGAAATTTTCATTTTCCGAAAAAGACGAAACGCTACCATTTATAAGCTTCTTATTTATTCCCTTTGATCATTTTCAAATGACTTTTTAGATTTTTAAAAATAAGTATCATTTTTGAAAAATAAAGGAAGTATTTATTCTTTTTCATCAACTTATTCTTGCTATAATAAATTGTGTGAATGGTTTTCTAAGAGATCTTTCAATTATTCTTGAAGATAAAGGGCAATCAAGTCAAATAATTTCTTTAATTAATTAAATTTCTAAATGGATATGCTACACCAAAACGAAAACATTTGAAAATGATAGAGGAATAAAGTAACTCTTGGTTCACTTTTATTGGTGCACTATTCTAAGAATAGGTTTTATTTTTACTTGGCAGTTCTAACATATCAAGAAAATATAATATATTTTTTCTTCATATTTTATCCTTAATATTAATTATTTATTCCTCCAAAACCTAATACTAAACATCAATTAATAGAAGTACTGGTGTGGTAAAATAGTCATATTGTTTTCTTAATAGGTGTGACCAGGGGCGGCTCAACGTGATTAGGGGCCTAAAGCGAAATTTCAATTCAGGGCCTAAAATATAAACAAACTTCATATACATATTTAATTCAAAATTTATTTTTCTTACTATTTAGATGAAAAATATTAGTATTTTAATATTGTTTTTTCAGTTATTAGTTTTAGGTAAGATTTTATCAACTCAACATTGAAAAACATCCTTTCAGGGTGGCATTTATTATATGAATTGTTAACATAATTATATAAGTAATAAGTTGACAAATATTAATTAAAGATAAGAGTTAGAACCATAAAATTTGACGCAACAAGTTGATGACTTGGTATACCCCATTTTAGTATGCTTGAAACTAAAATTTAAAATGAAATAAAAAATAATTTGTAATTCGCTTTGTTCAACACTTTTCACTATTAATTCTTATTTTTAACAAAGTATAAAAGATGTTAAAGTGGGTAAAATAATATATTTTTAAAAAAATTATACGCTTTATCATAAATAATCAATATTTTCTATAGAATTTTTAACACATAATTTATTCTTGATAAAAATTTGGGGCCCCGAAATTTGGGGGCCTAAGGCAAAAGCCTTGTTTCCCAAAGCATAGAGCCGGCCCTGGGTGTGACAAGTAAAAGTAAATCAAGAGAGTACTTTTTAGAGTATAAATTACGAAAGGGTCATTTGGTAGGGTATATAAAAATAGTGTCAAATGGGATGTATCAATAATGTTGATATAAGTTAGTTATGCTGAAATTATTTCTTATGCACAGTTTGATTTGGCGCATTAAAAAAGTTATTTGTTTATAAAAATATCCTCCATAAATATGATGAAAAGGATATGAAAAAGATTTTGAGAAGCAATTGTGTCTTTAACTGTGATAATACATGCATTAGGGGTCATTTGATAGTTAAATAAGAAATAAGTTATCCATATATTAATTTTCATATAACTTATGTGAAATTTAATAAATAGATATAAATCCATAAATAACACCATATGATGGCTCTATTTTCATCCTATCAATTAAACCCAAATTAAAGAACTCTATTATAGACTTTGTTAAGTACCCATATATATATGAGTGGCCTATATTATACATTGTGAAAAAAACATCAAATAACAAATCTACCCTTCTATGTATTTATTGGTGATTTATAATTGAGCTACACTATACTATTTTATTTTATTTTTTTGGATACTTTTTGGTAGGTTAGCCCAAGTTTGACAAACAATAACGAGCATAATTTTCTTGCTTTGTTGTTCATTTTTTTGCCATTCTTGTAGCCTATGAAAGTGTTAGGAATTTTAATAAGAAGATAGAAAAAATCATAAAGGGCTGTTAGGGGTTTTAATATATATTTATCCTATGTAAAGGGATTTAAAATTTAAATATATCAAAGATTTATTTTTATTTTATTCATGTGATAAAGAATTTTCAATTCAATTGAATATGTTCCTTGCATATGGTTAAGCTATTATTGATTTCTACGATCAAATTTAGGTAGACAGCTTACGAGCAACTTAATTACTTTTTAAAGCTCCAAATGTTAAGAGATGTATTTAAAAACTATTCAAAATTTTCTTTTAACCTAATTTAAGGTTTCTCACTAGCTAACTCTCAATTATGAAATTCAAAGGCAATAATAATAATAAATTAATAATCAATATAGACGGTTGTTTAGCTGGTAAGAATTCTCCATCTCCAATTTATTCTAAAATAATGGGTTTGAATTATCAAAAGAACAAAAAGGTGAAAGCTTCCAGGCATCTCCAACTACACTCTATTTTACTTTCCAAATTAGGATTGTGTATCGGTCGATTCGGTTCGGTTTTAAAGTTTATCGATTTGACTTATTGATTACAGTTTGTAGAGATGCTAAACCGTTATAAAATCATTAAGATATTGGCTTATCAGTTATTGGTTTATCGGTTTAACCATTAAAATTTGACACCAAAAAAACATTGAAATCACTTAGAAATAAGGTGAAAAACCAAATAAACCATGCACATGAGTTCACAAGTTACATCTTGCTCAAAAGCAAACACTTTTACATTGTAGAATAACCAAGTGTTTGAGACAACCAAAAATAAAAGTAGGAAACCAAACTCTAGGTCAAGGACTTTATATACAAAATGGTATAATTATAATTATTTAATTTACTATCGGATTATCGGTTAACCCATTAAGAAAAAACTTCAAACCGTTAAGAACCGATAACCCGATAACAAAAAAAATCAAAACCGTTATCAAAACCGCTAAACTAATAACCCAATACTAATAAACCAATAACTTTTTTTCAGTTCGAATTATCGATTTCGGTTCGGGTTTGAACAGCCCTACTCCAAATATAGAGTTCTCTATTTTTTCAGACAACTAACTCCAACCCAATTCTCTATTTTACTCTCTAAAATAGATTTTTTTTTTTCTCCTCAATATTATATTATTATTTCTATTTCATTCTTATTTTCTTATTTCATAATATAAATCCTTTATTTCTTTTTCCCAATAATTACTTTATATAATTTCATGTGATATAAAATTTTATTTTTTCAATTTTTTATTTAATATAAAATTATATTATATTCTAAATTTTAAATAACATAAATTGCAAGAAAATATTATATAATATACAAATTAATGGACAAATTCAAATAAAAGTGAAATACAATTACATAAATATTACATAAATACTCAATTTTCAAAATTATTACGTTGCTCCCATAAATGCTCTATTAATGCATTACGGAGTTCAAAATGAGCATTTTTGTCCTTAAATTTTTTATGTCTAGCTAAAAGTTGTTCAAACCAGAGATTTTCATCTACCACTGTTTCTGTCGTTGGAGTTGGAGCCTCTATGACATTTTGAATTAGTGCATTAAGATCATGTTCATCCTAAATTATCATGTTGTGCAGTATAATACATGTAGTCATTATATCATGTAGCACTTCCTTTCTCCAAAAATGTGAGGTCCCGCAAAAATTGCAAAACATGATTGCAAAACTCCGAATGCATGTTAAACATCTTTTTTGCATGATTCTTGTTTCATTGCGAATTAATTATTATGTTATGTATTGTATTTTATCTTGTATTAAAATTATTATGTTATGTATTGTATTGTTATCTTATATTTAAATTATCATATTATGTATTTTTAAATTAAAATTTTTCATCTTATCATTTTAATTTTGTGTATTCTTTATACTGAAAATTAATATAAAATCAAATTACATTCTCGACGAAAATTAGAAAAAAATAAAATACTATTAATTCGGGATGAAAGTAGTATATATTAAATAATATATTTTTAAAAATATTATATTACATTTAAAAAGAAGTATGAATATTAGTTATTTAATTAATGACATTATATGTAAAATAATATGTTAATTCGAAAGTAATAGAAATAATAATAAAATATTCAAAAAGTGAAATAGAGAGTTTGAATAGTAGTCCTCAAAATTTGGAGAACTACTATTCAGCTCTCTAAATATGAAGAATAGAGAGTGATATAGATGTGGGTTGGAGTGCCCATTCTCTATTTTACTCTCCAAATATAGAGAATGAAGAGTAAAATAGAGGTGGGTTGGAGATGGTCTCAAAAGAGGGATAATGCAGGTAGTTCAAGTCTCGTTATTTGTGCACTTAATAAATTGGTCTGGAATTTAAGAGAAAATATTAGAAATAGCAAACATAATAGGCATAATAATGTTATATAGCTATAGTTTCGATAATTGCGCTCTGTAGCTATAGTTCCGTTTGATATGGAGGTTGTGGTTTGTATATTTCTGTCTGTTTGTATATTTCACTTGTGAATATACAAATAGGGTAAGTATATACAAATTTTGTATTTATACATTTACGAATTTCTCAGAATTCGTTTGTATATTTCTCTTGTCAATATACAAACATGGTAATTTATTATAAACTTTTCATAAATCGTATACAAATAGTTAGGGTAATCAGATACAAAATTCTGGATTTATACAATCAAGAACTGAATTATATAAATTCTGGATTTATACAAATTAGGCGAATTATACAAATCAGACAAATTATACAAATCAAGCGAATAACAAAATTGGGGGAAACTATAGTTGCGAATTAAAATTTCCCTAAACAGTAGCTACAACATTTAATATGGTTTAAATGTTTGTTATTCTATATAATTTCCCCAAATTTTAATTAGAGAAAATAAATAAAATGTCCATTGAATTAAAATAGTAAAAAAATTAGGAATCCCATAGTATAAGGAGCAAATTACATGCATCTTATTCCTATTCTTTTCCAATTTACAAAAATCCCATAAAATTGTTGTCATCCGGATACATCTCATTCTTCCGGATACATCACATTTGATACATTATATAACTAGTTTGTTGAGATTAAAAAGAAAATTAAATATAAAATTAAATGTCAATTCCCCAAATCATGCAAATCAAATTGATATCAATCTCTCCCAAATAACAGCTCCAAACAATTCAAATTTTAAATTTTTTTTCTCAAATCTCTCCCAAATTGTAACAAATTAAAAAAAAAGTTGACAAATATATATAGTCATGTATCATACACAAAAAAAAACACTATGAATATGATATACACTGATTTATTTATAAAACAGTGTTGCAGATACATCACAACATTTGATACATAACTATGTTATATACATAACAATATACATAACTATGAATATGATACAAACTGATTTTGTTATAAAACAGTAGTGTTTATGTAGCAACAATAATATTTGATAGTGTCTACAGATACTAGCCTTCTACTAGTTGAATAAGACTGGGTGTATATATCGGTAGTAAAAGATAACGAAATTTATAATAGTTGTGTATCCAATACATAAATGATACATACTAATTTGTGTTTCAATTGATTAGAGTTATGCATCAAAACTAATATTTGAAAACGATATGGTGTACATGATAAAATTGTAATGTATCACAAAGGTGAAACGAACGAATTATACATTAATTTAAGAATCAAAATCAACAAGATACATTAAAAGAGCTGTTGAAAGCAACAAAAAATTAAAAAAAATCAATAATTTGATCGGCTAAAAGCAAAAAAAAAAAAAAAGGATGAAGAAATCCTTCCACACTTTCTCTTTTGCTCTGTATCAATTCTTGTAGCTTTTTTTCACTGAAACTATATGTATCGGAAAAAAATATATGAACAACAAAAAATTGGAAAAAAAAGTCAACAATCTGATCAGCTGAAAGCAAAAAAATTGATGAATAAATTCTTCTACACTTTTTCTTTTGCTCTGTATCAATTCTCATAGTTTTTTTTTCACTTTCAAGAATGATGTCATCCATGGATCTCGACCCAAAGCCCTTACCGGAGCCATCAACAACTCGATCTTTTCCCCTTTTTTGGGGAGTTTTTTCTACAATCAATTTTGAAGTTGAAGATGATGCATCCTTCTCCGACTAAATTTGTAGATGAAAAAACTAAAAAAAATAAAAATAAAAATCGATACCCATGAAGTGGAAAGTAAAAAATGGATGAAGAAAATCTACCTCTTCAATAACTTGCAATCATAAATCGGAAAGAAAAAAAATTGAAATTCAAAAATAGAGTGATGGAGATAATTGGTGATACCATGGAGTGATTTTGAGCATGAAAAAGGGGGGGGGGGGGGAGGGGGAGTCTTTTGGTGATAATTTACAATGATGTATCTGAAAAAGTGAGAGAAATTATGAAAAAGAGGATTTTTTATAATATTTTAGAAAGGTAGAAAATGATAAAAAAAATAGGGTAAAAAATGACGTGTAATTAGGTTATTTTTCCATTAAAATATCTTAAGAAAAAAACCCAAACTATTATTTATTACTTTATATGACTTATTCAGCCATCGTTGTAGCAACCGAAGTGCATAATTATTTAAAGTTGGCTAGTCAAGTTTAGGCCTTGGAAACGTGAAAGGAAATCCTTAAAGCTTTTTTAAAGTTTATTTTAAAATTTGATATCCTGTCAATGTGATATTGTTTTGAGTGAATGATATGTTAACAAACTAAAAAAAAAAAACTCATATAAAAAAATTGGGATTGTTTAGAGGGACATTTGAGTTGGCCGGGATTTGAGAACTCCATGTTCAGTCATTAAAGCTTCTTCAAAACTTGATTTTAAAATTTAATATGCCGCAAACGTGAATCCTTTCAAGTGAATAATATATCAAAATACTTGAAACATTGAGAGGAGCTCAAAACTAAAATTTGGGATTGTTTAGAAAAGATTTGAGTTGGTCAGATCAAAATTGAAAAAAATAATTGTATATGTAAATATCGCGCTTGTGTGTGTAAATATTGTATAAACTACATATATAGATGTATATACATCTCTGATATATATATATATATATATATATATATATATATATATTATATACACACACAATTATACACTATGTATACATTATCAATACGTTACATATACATGTGATCATTTTATCGAATTGTTTTTGTCACATGTACAATTACGTAAGTAACCCTTTTCAGCGCTTAGATCTTGATTATTCAAATCTTAACAATTAAATATTTTTTGTTGTTTAGATTTTATTTTAAAATATTATTCATGTATTCAAAAACAGCCCCATGACATAGTGTAGCATGAAAAGTCATTTTTATCTAAATCATCATATCACAAAATTGAATTTAGCTAGTCAATATATGTAATTAATTGGTGCAGGAACTAAACAATAAAAAATTGACGAATTCATTTTGCGAAAGTGGACATGTCAAATACTGTTTAATGTTTCTCATTTTACACAGACAAACAACATGAATTAATGTCAAACAATAAGTTAAATGATAATTAAATGTCTAATGATAGTGACTTGATGGGCAATTTTGTTGACAATATTGTCAAATAAAATTACTCCCTCCTGTCCATTTCAGTGGTCAAGTCGTCACGATAACAACTCAAAATAATTGGTCCAAGAATTTATATCATTTTAAAAATTAAGATAAATTAATAAAGGTGGCATATCGATTGGTTCGGTTATGAATTTATCGGTTTGTAGATAATCTAAATCGTTATAGAAGTAATATGATATTGTCTTATCGGCTATTGATCGTTATCGATTTAACCATTAAGATTTGTCACAAATATTTTTTTGTTGAAAATGACTTTGAAACAAGGTGAGAAACTAAATGAATCATGCACATGAGTTGACAAATTGCATATTGTTCAAAAGCAAACACAAAAACATTGTAGAATAATCGAGAGTTTGAGACAACCAGAAAGAAAAATATGAAACTGAACCCTAAGTCAAGAACTTTATATACCAAATGGTATAAATATTATTTATTAATTTACTGTCGGGTTAACAATTAACCCATTCAGAAAAAGCTTCAAACTGTTAAGAACCGATAACCCGACAATTAAAATATACTAAAACCGTCATTGAAACTACTAAATCAATAACTCATTACCGATAAACCAATAACTTTTTTCGGTTCGAGTTATCCATTTCAATTAGATTTTGAACAACTCTAAAATTATCTATCCGATTTTGATCAAACACAACTTTAACAAAAAAAAATAAAAAAATCATGTGATACGTACTAAACTAAAGATAGGTTGAATATATCAAAATGTTCTTTACTCTTTTTATCTTAAAGTTAATATCAAACAATTGCAAAAGTAAAATAAAATACTAAGATAAATAAATTAAAACGAATAGAATTACTGGCTGCCTCAATTCTTAGAACTTGTCAAATAACTTTGAATGTTTGGAAATAAATAAAAAAATTATGCTTTCTAATCACATTGAAGTTGCATGCTATCCACACTTGATTGAACTAATTAACATTTCAACCTGTACTGGAATTAATAAGTCTGTCCTGTAAACTTCATATGTCCTAGCTTTGGTGAATACAGTTATAATTTGGTATGTGTTGCTGGTGGGAGGTGATAAATATCTCGTGAACTTAAGTCGAAGTGCGTGAAAATTGACTCACGCACCATGATAATAATAATAAAAAAAAGTCGTGCTACAAAATTAATATATGTAGAAGTTTCTGATATTGTTGGGGGTTAGCACTTAATCATATGAAATTGATTCATTGGACTAGATTAATTCTTAAGTATGATTTGTCAAACGGCTAACAAGTAACAAGTATGTACTTCATTAGTTTCGATCTTATCAATTAATTTATTTGATAATAACTGGTAACCACCTGACATCATATAATATATAGTGCATATCGAAAAAAATACTACCCCATAGATCTGATGAGAGAGCGACACGTTGAAATAATACTACTCTGTTCGTCCAATTTCGTTTGTTCAGTATTGACTTGGCTTATCACTTAAGAAGCAATAACAGAAAGATAATTTTACAATATCACCTTTGAATATGTGGTTGAAGTCTATTTTGATTGGACTCTTTAAAAATTAATGTCTACGAATGTGTGTCAGATCCTTTAAAAGTAACATTTTTTTTAGTGATTCGTCATGGAAACGATAATATTTTTGGAGAGTTCGGGCAACACATAAACTCAAGTTTAAGCATTTATGTCTGAACTTCATCCATATGAAACTTTAGACACCAAATATCTGAAAACAAAACCCTTAGGACCTTATTTCAGATATGATAAGTTGATATCGAGGTGTCAAACGACTTTGTCAGTAGTTCCAAAATGAATAGTATTGTCCAAATAGGAAACCCTTGTGAAATTTTTACAAATTCTTGTTACTCCATCCATATCCTTGGCCCAAAACTTTATTGGGTTGGGGATCGTCGTATAAGGCCTGCAGTCAGAAATTAATGAGCAGATAAAGTGGTAAGGATAAATCATTTTGGATTATATTGCAACAATCACTCTCTCTGGCCCAAAATAAGTTTAGCTTTAATGATGATTGTTATGAAAATAAACATTAACTTTACTATATACATGTTGTGCACGGTTTATTGTGTTAAAAGAGCAAGTAATTTTGCAATAAAATTGAAAGATGATAGAATTAGGACGTATTTACTGTTAATTAACTAATGTATATATATCCGCTTACATTGATAAATCACTATATAGTGACTTCAGAATAAGTTTGACAGTTTCAATCCAAAACCTTTTATATCGATCTAGCGCAGCTGATATTTCATCGTCTATACAAACTAAATTGGGAACTTAATTTGCAAGACGATAGTAAAAAAATCATATAGTCATCCTAATGATCACTCTATAAATAGATCAATTTATTTAATCAGAACATGAGATAGTAGATATCATGTATTAATCATATGATTACTTAATTATTCAAGATATATAGTTCGTCACTAATCATCGTCCAAACTTGACAGATTGTATAACTTGAGGTAGTAATTTTTTTACTTATATATGAATAATACTAATTTTAACCATTTGTGTGAGGAAGAACTCCTGCATTTTCAAGAAATGAAATATTATATGTATTCTTCCCTATGTCGAATTGAATTTATAGTTCTACCCTTCAACTGGCATATTAATTCTGGTTAGTATTAAGCGCCCTTAACGATGTGAAAAGTTAATAGTTTTTCTTAACTTAGTCCACCAAACATGTCACAAAAGTTTCTCTTAAGTTAGTTCATAAATGACATGTTCGATCATGACTCCAACCCCAAGGATATGATCTGATAATTCAAAAGAAAAAAACATGAAGATCAAGTTCGATCGTGACTCCAACCCCAAGGATAGGCCCAACCCCACTTAATTAAGGATTGGGTTGGACCGACCTAGCGGGCCAAGCCCATTTTGACAGCTCTACAATAAACTAGAGGGACAATTGTTCAATTATTGCACGGAACTTTATATTTTTTGTATGCCCCCTGATTTAGTTGCCCATGGCAAATTGGGCTGTTGGTTTCTTTACCTCTTTGGATTTTTGCTTTACTTAACTATTGTGTGGTTTGATCAAACAAGACGATTTTCGTACTGTAACAAGATTGTTGCAAATTGGAATGATCATATGTGACAAATTCAATTTAGATCAGAAAGCAGAAGATCGAGAATTATGATAGAAGAGTAAGATATTATTTCTAATCATAATTTTTATAGTATTATTTAGATCATTTTAACTCAGCTCAATCATTCAAAGTGATCAGTAATCCATTAAATAATTAATTAAATTCATTTATATCAATTTAAATTAATCTAACACGTTCATTTGTCATTTGATAATACATACTCCTTCCGTTCTAATTTATGTGGCACTTTTTGGATTTCGAGATTCAAACAAGTCTATCTTTGACCGTAAATTTTCATATATCTTTTAATTATTTTGAATTCCCTATTAGTGTGATTAATAGTATTTTTTTATGTAGTTTACATATATAAATTTCATTTAAAAAAAGCTAAAGATTTCATGCGCAAATTTCCGATCAAACTTAAACTGTTTGATTTTCAAAAAACAAAAAGCGAGGGAGTAATAGTTTTTGCTTTTGTGAAGATACAGTTTAATTAGAGTGAGTTTAGGCTACTTCTTAATCACGCAGTGTCCTTTTCACTGTATTTGGATGATAATTGGATCGGTACATCATGGAAAATAATGTCAATTGCGCCAACGAGAGAAAATTACATAAATGATCCCTTATATTTAAAGATGGATTCAAAACAATCCCTCAAGTATCGAGTTCATAGTTTTAGTCTTTTATGTTTATTAAAAAATAGTAACATTTTTGGTTTCCGTAAAATATTTGGTGAAAATGGCTGTTAGATTTGACCGAAATAATAATAATAATAATAATAAAAATAGCGGGAAGCCGGAAACTTACATATAAAAGTACAATTTTCGTAGATTTGTTACTTTTAATTTATTTTGAAATTATGGTGGAGCTTTGTGATAGGGCTACGTATCGATCGGTTCGATTTAGTTATGAAGTTTATCAGTTTGACTTATTGGTTATTGGTTTGTAGAGATGCTAAACCGTTATAGAAACATTAAGATATTGACTTATCAGTTAGTTTATCGGTTTTTGATCGTTATCGATTTAACCGTTAAGATTTAACACAAAAAAAAATTGAAAATCAATTAGAAACAAGGTGACAAACCAAATGAACCATGCACATGAGTTTACAAGTTACATCTTGCTTAAAAGTAAATACTTTTATATTGTAGAAGAGAAAAGACATAAAGTCACCATTGAAGTTGTCTCGAATTTTCAAAAAGACACCTTAACTTTGCAACCGTCGTATTACCCCACTAAATAATTTGGAACAGATATTATTATATCATTTTTCGTCCACCTGACATAGAGAGTGGTGTGCACTCTCTTAAAGAGAGTGAGCAACCTAAAATAATTAATATAATTTTATTTTTATAAGTATTTTATTATAAAATATATTTTCTTATTATTTTAATTTTTTCTCTTTCTTTCTTCTTCAAAAATTCATTGTTATCTCCATTGAAGTTTCTCACTTTCAATGTCACCATTTTTATCACAACTTCACCTTCCTTTTTTTTTTTTTTACTATTATTAGTTTTACTCTCTTTAACTTTAAAACTTTATCCAAATATTTTCTTACATTTCGAACAATTTGATAAACCCATTAGATTTAAAGATGATTAGAAAGTATCATATTATTTTTTTTATTCGATTTCAATTAAGTTCTTTCAAATTTCGGGAAATTCATTGATTCTTTTAAAATTATCATTTCTAATTTTGAAGTTTAAGTTTATATGAAAAGGAGTAGTTGATGATACCTTAAAAAAAATCATATATTGATCCTAATGATTACTCCATAAATAGATCAATTTATTTAATCAGAACATGAGATAATATATATCATGTATTAATCATATGATTACTTAATTATTCAATATATATAGTTTCTTCACTAATCATCGTCCAAACTTGACAGATTGTATAACTTGAGGTAGTAATTTCTTTACTTATATATGAATAATGCTAATTTTCACCATTTGTGTGAGGAAGAACTCCTGCATTTTCAAGAAATGAAATATTATATGTATTCTTCCCTATGTCGAATTGAATTTATAGTTCTACCTTCAACTGATTGGCATATTAATTCTGGTTATAGTTTTTCTTAACTTAATCCACCAAACATGTCACAAAAGTTTCTCTTTAAGTTAGTTCATAAATTACATGTTCGATCATGACTCGAACCCCAATGATATGATCTGGTAATTCAAAAGAAAAAAACATGAAGATCAAGTTAAAAGGGAAGGCTTTGATCTCATTCCGGTGCTAAATCAGACTTACAAGAGCACTAATAATAGTTAATAATACATGTACAACAAAACTTCAAACTGTAGACACACTCATAATTAATTTCTTCTCTTTTCACACTCTTCTACAGACTTCTCTCTTCATTTTCAATTAAAACATCGATTTAGTTAATTAAAGTTATACATACTTCCTCTTTTATTAACTTCTTTTTACACATTTTACATTAACATAAGTTAATTAGCTCTCATCTATAATACTAGCTAGCTTCTGTAGTACATTTTTGTTCCATCTGTTTGCTAGTAAGCTGCAATCGTTGATGCTCCGGCTGCTATTGTTTCTCTTTCTTCTTCTTCTTCTTCTTCTTCGTCTTCGCCTTCTTCTGCTTCCCACATGAAGTGTGCATACGATCCCAACACAGTGCTGTTATCACAACAAATAGTTTCATTTCAATCAGTAATGTTATCAAATTCTATAACTTAGATCCGTATTTGATCTATGAAAGAGATTTGTTTCTTATGAAAAAATTATTTACCAGTCATTAGGAGAAGCGTGAACAGCTTGATCAAAGTAAGATTTGGCTCTGTTTGCGTCTCGCTGCGTCTCCCAAACTAATTTGCCATACAGAGAAAGCACTTCTCCGTCCCCGGGACTTGCAAGTATAGCTCTTCCGTAGCATTCTTCAGCCTTCACAAAATCTCTCTCCACCTTCAATTATGTAAATTAACAAATCAATACAAAATCTTCTTATATTACAACTTTCAATAAATATAGAAAAAATTAAATTAAATTACACTACCTCATGCAAATACTTGCCGTAGTTTCTAAGAAGAAGAGAATTCATAGGATCCGAATTCAGCATTTCCTTATAATATGCTCCAATTTTTCTTGGATCTGAGTTTCCCCCGGTTAAACTATCTGCATCGAACTCATCTCTACCGCCACCGTTGCCGCCAAATTTTCTGTTTTTGGTGGAGCCGATTCCACCGCCGGGAAATCCAAGCTCATCGACAGGAATACTGCTCCTATGCCAGTCTCCGGCGTAACTCCGTCGATCTTCCGTCAAACTCAGTGATCCAATACTTCGCAAAACCTCCAACTCATTCTGTTCAGAACCGCAATCCTCCTCCGGTATTATTGACGATAATGACCTCGATCCAATCTTATTCAACTTTCTAGTTACACTCGAACCTTCAAACCCCGACCGAATCACGTCGGATTCAGATGAAACCCGGCGTATACCGCGACGATTGACTTCCGAATTCAGAGAGATCATTGGAGAAGAACATCCTTTCTTCTTCTTCTTCTCTCCGTTAAACACTTTACCGATGGATTCACGAGTGGGAACAGAAACTCTCGGAGAACTGGGAACAACCGCCGGAATTGAGCCGGAACCGGTTCGGAAAAGGACAGTTTTCATACTGAAACAACTACTCTCTTTTTTTTAACACTATATTTATTTGAATGAGAAAACTTTAAAAAAGTAGAAGGGTGTGACAGTGGTTATATATGTTTACAAGCACCGTTAAATTCGCAGACGGCGTTGACATGGAGAAACGTTGAGTGAGTGACACGTGTGGTGTTAGCACGTGAGAGGGTACAGCAAGAACGGTGGAGCCGGCGACGGAGTGAGCTTTTTGGAGAGTAAATTGGAAGCTTCTACACGTGTCATGTAAAAAGCGTGACTGTATTGACTTGCTAGTTGCCACGTAGACGAAAAATGACAATAAACTAGAGGGACTATTGTTCAATTATTGTACGGAACTTAATATATTTTTTACCCCCTGATTTAATTGCCCATGGCAAATTGGGCTGTTGGTTTCTTTACTTCTTTGGATTTTTGCTTTACTTAACTATTGTGTGGTTTGATCAAATAAGACGATTTTCGTACTGTAACAAGATTGTTGCAAATTGGAATGATCATATGTGACAAATTCAATTTACATCGGATTGGAGAAGACGGAGAATTATGATAGAAGGTTAAGATATTATTTCTAATCATAATTTTTATAGTATTATTTAGATCATTTTAACTCAGCTCAATTATTCAGGGTGTATTTGGTATGACGGAAAATATTTTTTAATTTTTTCATGTTTGACTGAGTTAAATGTTTTGAAAAATGTTTTTTAAATCGACTCATTTTTTTCAAATTTAAAGAAAATGACTTCCCTTAAAAAAATTAAGGAAAACATTTTCCAAGACTTTTCTCCAACTTCAAATTACAATTTTTTTTGTTTAAAAATAAATTAGAAGCTTATTTTTTTTAAAAAAAATCAACTTTAATTTATTTATTTTTTTAACCCATCCTCACTCCGACACCCC